>JACCGJ010000902.1:0-51139 GCA_013407085.1 Atriophallophorus winterbourni
CAGTGGTGGATGGCACAGGAGGGCGGGATAGGGCGGGATAACTAGCTCGAATGTTTGGCCTTGTTACCCGCCGAAGCCCGCCCGGGGACTAAATTGGACCGCGCGACTGATGCATAAGTTTGGTCGGACACGGATTCCGACGCACTAGCTAGCGTCACACTAGGTCGCCGTTCGTGGTACACAAAGGCGGCTTCAGTGGCAGCCTTGTGACAATCACTGCAATACCATGGAAGCCAGCGGAATTTCGCATAAAGCCCATAGTGGGATTTATGTATAGCTGAGCAGCCAGGGTGAGCCCAACGCTTGCAAGCATTGCACTCAATACCTTTGGCTACTTGTTTGCCACATTTCGCGCTAATACAAACAGTTTTATTCATAGTTGAAAGTAGCTAAAACACGGTGATGCAAGATTAAAACAGAATACTGAGTTTATTACGGAAGTAATTAATCAGCAAGAGGTGCAAGAATGAATTATGTGTTTTAACTTTCGAGAATAAGTAAAATAGAGTTTCTATTTTACAGAACAACTGTGATACGGTGAAAATTCGTAAAAGTTTGTAACTGAGCGTGGCAAATGCAACAAAGTTGAGCGTTTAACAATAATCTAACAATATTTTCATATTTTTACCATCCGACCTGATTTACATATTTGTGGGTCTTGTAAAGCATAACTTTTTACCTGCATATCATCTATGAATAAATCTATAAATAAATTTGACAAAGATCGTAAAACATTTTAATTGGGCGCTGTGAATTTCAATGTGACCTTGGAAATTCGTTCAAGTTCAAGTTCAATTTCAAGTTGCACAGGGCTGAAGGTGGCTAAAAGCCGATGACGCGCGAGGATTTCCTTCGACGGTATGCGGTTGAGCACCCGGAGTCGAGCCAAATCTTTCAGCACTTTGAAATCATTCCAAGGTCGCGCTTGGAGTGAATTTCTGAGGTTCAAATTATCTTTCAATACAAGTCTTGTGGCTGAATATCGAATCAGATTCCTTCTCTAATTCAATCGAAATCTTCATTTGCAACCATATAGGTGTCTGAGTATTTACTGAGAAGTATTTCCCGTGAAACCTGGTAAATTGTTTTCGCAATCTGCTGCTCTATTAACGATTCACTGCAGGCTACGTTACAATGATTACTTCGCCGTGCTTCAAGTGCGCCAAGAAAGTTATTTCCTCATCCAAAGCCATGCAATGTTCAATATGCAGCTGCTAGATTTACCATCGATGCTGAAAAATAGAGGACACCACTTATCAGGCGATAAGGACCTACCATGAGCCGTACCTCCATTTCATCTGTGAAGCGTGCCATCCACCGTCTGCAACCCTTGCAGTCCTCCCACTTGCCAAATAAGGAAGATCTACGTATAAGCGGCTCCATGCTGGTTGATGATTTACAAGGCACAAGTGTTCCGGCTGATAGTAAAACGCCTCCACTCGGTAGCACAACGAAAAAGAGCAAAGCTATGTCATCCGGACGCCGATCGAAAACTAGGAGGAATAAAATTGTTGCACTGCCAACGAACGTGCAGGTGGAATCTGCCTTTTCAGACATTGCGGAACATGTGGTCACGGCTAATAAATTAGACCGTAATGCTAGCGCCACATATGCCTCTGTAGCCGCCATAAATACAGATGCCGATATTGCAATCTGGTCCAAAATTTCGAAAAGAGTCGACAAATTGGAATGCCGATTACCACAACAGTTTTCTAGAAATGTGGTGAAGGAGAGTAAGATATCACTTCCGAGCAGTAAAGCTAACAGTTCACCGGACGCACGCAGATGCCGCCTCATTATTTTGAATGCGCTGGAACCACATGGACAAACATGCCAGAATTGAACAGGATAGCCATTTTCTTCAATCCGTTTTCGGGAAAATGGTTGACCAAGGGGAGGCTGTTATCACAATTGTATCAGCGTTCCAACGTGGACGCAGAAATCTGGAGTGTCAAAAGCCCAGGGTTCTGAGAACCGTACTGGCTTTCGACGATCAGGCCCAAAAGATCCTAAACCGCGTTCATCGACTGAAGGGTCAACCGTATAAAATATTACGAGATTTGTCGCCTGACGATAGAATCATGATGAAGACTGCTATGATGGAGCTTAAGAAAAGACTATCGGAGGGTGAGAAGGACCTTCGTATTGTGGATTTTTGCGTAGTAAAGAGGCCATCCAAAGTTCGCTGGAGGCCCATACTGATCGACCATCCAACTGCTCTCCATTAAAGTATTTCGAAGTGCTCTGTTTCAACGCGCGGAGTTTGAGGAACAAATTTGACGAAGTAAGCCATCATGTCTTGGCACTACAGCCAGATATCGTTGGAATAACGGAAACCTGGCTGACACTCGACATTACTGATGCAGAGCTATTCATTCCGAATTACCGCCTACTCAGAAGTGATCGAATTGGATCTCGACATGGTGGTGGGGTGGCGATATACGTCAAAGAACATTTATCCGTGGAGGTTGTTGATCGTTTTCGAGATGATGGTGGTTTTGCTGAAAGCATTTGGTGTCAGATCAAGTCCAGTAATGGATCAGCAATGATCGGTGTCATCTACCGTTCACCCTGCGCTCGTATCATGGCATTATTTGACCAGCTCCGCTGCCATGGGACGAGGAACGATTGTATGATACTCGGTGACCTAAATGCTCCGGATATCAACTGGTTGGACCTCGTTACAATGGGGATGAGTACCAACGGGAGTTTCTAAATCTGATTCTGGATTTGAACCTCGTGCAGCACGTTCTCGTTCCTACTCGCTATGGACATGGCCAGACTCCGTCTACTCTTGATCTGGTCTTGTCACCCAGAGAGTCAGATGTGGTTGACTTATCCGTGGAACAGCCCATCGATACAAGCGACCATTGTGCTATTCGGTTCAAATGGACTCGGGGTAAACCGGCCCAGCCGTCGCGGCTTCCACGGAGAAACTTCTGGAACATGGACTTGAAATTGTTGGTTGAACAAGCAGCCTCAGTTGACTGGACGTTACCCGTTGATTCCACTATTGATGACTGTTGGAAATGGTTCCTGAATAATATCCGTCGCTTAGAGGATGTTGCTCCATTAACCAGAGATCGTCCCGGCTCCCGTGGCCCTCCTTGGTTTGATAGAGAACTTCGTACCTGCCTGCGGCAAAGAAAGCGTCTTTGGATTAAATTCAGAACGAGCCGATCGGACGCCCATTACGAAGAATATCGGGCTGTACGGAATCTTTGCTCGAAATTGAAGAAGGATAAAAGAAGTCGATTCGAGCTTCAATTAGCAAATTCTTCAAAATATAATCCTAAACGATTATTTGCGTACATTCGGCGACGGGTCAAATCATCGAACCCCGTACCTTCTCTCAAAAATTTGGAACGGGAGGTTATAGAGACTGACACTGGGAAAGCTGAGGTGTTTGCATCGCAATACCAATCAGTTTACGCAATAGAGCCTACCATATCCTGCAAACAAATATCGCCGACGGAAGTAATGGCCAATTTTGAGATCACGGCTGACATGGTGCGAATCCTCATCGAACATCTAAAGGTACAGACATCTCCAGGTCCTGATGGTATTCACCCTGCCATATTAAAACCTTTATCAAGGATCATCAGTTCACCTTTAGCCGCTATATTCCAAATTTCAATCAATTCGGGACGTCTACCAGAGGATTGGAAAATGGGTATAGTAAAGCCGATGTTCAAAGGTGGGAGTTTATCAGATCCTGTAAATTACCATCCTGTTACACTTACGTCTGTCGTAGGCAAATTGCTGGAACGGATTGTAAAGGATAAGATAGAACAGTATTTGCGCGAGACCCATCAATGCTCGAATGCCCAACACGGCTTCACGGAAGGCCGCTCATGTATCTCCAATCTACTGACCGCCCGAGAACATTGGTGCAGAAGCCTTGACGCTGGTGTGCCAGTTGATGTAGTCTTCATCGACTTTAGTAAAGCATTCGACCGTGTTCCACATTAGAGGCTTTTTGGAAACTAAGAATGCCTGTTAAAACTCTATGTGAGTGACCTTCTGGTATTCTGAACAGTGGTTGTCTCTTATTTGCAGATGATCTGAATGTGTGGGCTTCTGTCACGACTGCCGCCGACGCTTCCCACCTGCAAAATGATTTGAATGAACTTCGGAATTGGACTGACGGATGGATGCTCCCGATAATGAAAAGAAGTGTGCTATCATGCACATCGGGAGCAACAACATGCGACATGCATATCATTTGGAGGGCCATGGTCTCAGGATAGTTGATGTAGAGCGAGATTTGGGGGTGATGGTAACTTCATCCCTGAAAAAACTGCGGAGGATACTGCCAGAAAGGTCGGTTCTGCCAGCCGCATGTGGTGGGCATTGAAACGATCCTTCTTAGAGATAAATCCCAAAGTTTTTCAAGTTCTGTATAGCTCTCACGTCAGACCAATATTAGAATTTGGGCTTCCAGTGAACTATCCGTTAACTAAAGGGGAGAAGGATCGACTGGAGAAAGTCCAAAGGAGGGCTACCAAGTGCGTGAGGGGTATGTTTCATATTCCCTATGACGACAGATTGCGGGAACTCAAACTTTTCCCACTGGAATATCGAAGAATGCGATATGATTTGCTGGTCACGCGGAGAATCCTGCTTGGATATTACGGAACGGAACTTCAACAATTCTTTTCAGTATCCACGGACTCCAGAACTAGAGGTCATTCACTGAAGTTGCAGAAGCGCCGAACGGAACATCTGAGGCCATCGTTTACTCTGTCGACTATTGTGGTCAATATTTGGAATGCACTCTCCGCTAATGCAATCGGGCAGTCACCGAAGAGCAGTTTAAACGCATATTCGACGGTGAACTTACTGCTATCCTGCGCGATTCGCCTACTCTTCCAGCTCAGTAACTCTTCGTGAGGAATCTACGCTGAGATAGCAGAGACCCAAGAGGTGAAGCGGCTTTCACGGACTGTAGTCCTCCTGCCGTCTATTCAGAAGAAAAAGAAGAAATTGATTGGTTGAACGCTTATACCGTCATTTGAAAGCCTCTTTAACTTGTCAGCTTGATTATAATAGATGGACTGAGAATTCAGTAATAATAATAATGTATACTCTTGGATAAACCAAGTCATGCAATGTATGATTATTTGTTTTTATCAATAAATACATGAATTAAAACATTTATTTCACAAATTTTAAGGTCGAACATAATTACATAACTTTTTCGTTAGCAACCGATAAAGATTAATCGTGCACTTAGCAGCTTGCATAACACACAAGAGCATGGATATATTGGTAAAGAAATAGTTATTAAAACTGAACATTTTTCAAAATACAGTAATGTGTAAATCATGTTCAGCAAGTAAGGTCAAACAGCGATAAGCGAATTTGTAATGATCTGGTGAGAGGTACGCGTCCTATATTACTGCGCCTGAAAAGAATAAGATCAAGCTAATGCCAATGCTTAGAGCGTGGATGTTTTTAAGAGAACTTATGCTGTGGTTTTGTTTGAAAGAAAGTGTTACTGACACAAAGACTGAACTTTGTGTACAATTCTAAAAAGCGTTGTCCATTTTATCGGTTTTAACTACACCGAACCTCCCAAAAAGGTTTTGCTAAGACTCGTAATCTGCACTAACTCTAGCATTAAAATCACCCAATACCACTACACATTCACTTTGTGGCAAGTTTTTGAGGACTGTTGCGATGTTATGATAAAACGCGTCTTTTTTAGCAGGCGTCGCAGAGAGCGTCTGTGCATAAACGTTTACCAACGTAATGGTATCAGTAATGCACTTCAGATTTAGAGTCCAAATCCGTTCGCTATCGCTGCTGCTAGGTTCTGTTGCTTTTAGTAGGTTGTTTCAGACGGCGAACCCAACTCCATGCAGTCGAGGCTAATCGGAACCCCTTCCTTTCCAAAAATGTGTAATCTCTTTCTGTTAGTGTACCAGTGCCTGGTAATCGCCTCTTACGCCTCTGATATTAGAGACGTTCTCATAAAATACAGAAAGCACGGACCGGACGTTCCATGTTACCAGTTTCAGAAATGACATTTTTTTAGTAGTAGGTTTCGCTGGTGCGGAAAAAACAGTCTGCTTGTCGGTTGATTCCTAATCCCCATGCACCCAATGATGAGAGCAGACCGTGGCGAGACGGTACCATAAAGGCTGGATGTTGCCCAGGTTGAGGCGGGCGGCAGCCGTCTAATGTGACCTGAAAGTCTCTCCCAACGTCAGAATCAGCCTGAGGCGCTGAGCTCTACGCCAATCGAGCCGTAGCTTGTAACCGGTATCTGCTTCTTTCTGTGTTATTATCCGCAGAAGAGGAGTGGAGTGTTCTCTTCACTGCTGCGTTGTGATGCTCGCCAGGGCAATTCAAAGTAGAGAACTAACTGTTTCCCACGCAGCAAGTGCTCTTCCTCCACGACACCGCAGGAACCAAAGGAACAGTTAGGCTGATGCGTTTTGACAACAATGCTGTCGCAGGAGTTGGCAGGGCGAAGTTGAATGAAAATTCGGACTGCATAACGGGACTCCGGTTTTGGAACCACACAGAGTAATTGAGATTGAACCAAAGTACTTCGTTTTGGATATGAATGGTCGACATGACATGGTTTCAAATGATGTTCTCATAACAGCTTTCGTTGACCTTGAGTCGCAAACTAAATCAAGCGTCTTTACCCCCTAATCACAACCGCCGTGTTATCTTCATGTGCTTACCTCCCGCCTTGTTCATCTAAATCCTCGACCCCGTCAACATGTGCATTGGCTTACAATACACGCTTGCTGAACTGCGGTCGTATTTCTGTCGCTCTGAGACTTTTCGTCATATTTTCGATAAACCTTCTCGGATTTATACCATTTTAAGTATTTGCTGTTACTCTCGACTATATTCATCAGAATTCATACCTATCGATCCTGTCAACCAATCAACAGCAAAGTTACAGTCTCGTCGTAAATATCTCAGTTATCCTACTCGCGCAAATTTTTTCTTAAATGGTTACTATCATACGGTTTTTGCTATCATTGCGAAGATCGCATCAAGTTAGGCATTTGATATGTGATTCAGTGCTCTATCTTGTGTGGTTACCAAATTATCGTGGATTATTCACCAAATGAGGAAATCATGAGTTCAAACGCGGTTATATCTATCAGTCGAACAAACGCTCATCTCTCAACCGAGGGGTTCAATTCAGGCTACTAACATGTGTAATCTAGTCACGAGATCTAACACGCAGGCAAAACATTCGATCGATCAAGCTGTGATTGCGGAGATTGTTGTCCAGACAACGACATGCAAGCAATATGACCTTTGCGACAATTTCCTGGATGAGGTAAGCAGTGATAGTGTTTCCGTTGAATGTTCTTCTTGCGATTTACATCTGCACTTGACCTGTGATGAGACTTTGACTGATGAGTGTGTTAGGCATGTGAACGATAAAAACTGTCAATATGCTTGTTATTTATATTATGCCTGTTGAAATTCATATATAAATGGCCATCACAAGATTATAGATTATTGTGATGGGAAAGTGTCCAATGAAATAGAGATTGGTATGTCGCAACTGGATGATGAGCTTGCACATGTGAAGAATTCCGTGGAGTCATTAGTCGAGCATAAAACATATAAACTGTAAACAAATACGCTCAACTTTAACCACAAGAAACCATGCTGTTGAAAATTTGAATTGTTGCAACATGGCAACCCAGGATTTTGTTAAAAATGCCTTAAGGCCGAAAACCTTCACATCGGAAGCCCCATTAACCAAAGTTGTCTGGAAATGAATTTCGCATTGTGTTATCTTCACCAACGTGCCAGAGTTGACTCAGATGTTATTCTCTAATATGCACCAGAATGACTTCAATGAATGGTTGAAACTGTAAACTCAGATAAGTCTAAAAGCGATCCACCCGGTTTTGTTGATTCGCTCGGGTCGTCGACAAAAGCGCTACACCAAGATATGTAGCGGTGTCTCAAGGTAGTATTGAAACATAAAAAGGATTTAGAAGATATACTTGCTACGGGACGGCATGGAACTTAAATCTTGTTTATTTGTTGATGTGCCCTAGTCACAGTGGGTTAAATCGCACCGGAAAGAAATCAAACCGAACTATGATCGCAATACACGCATCCTCAGTCTACGAAATGTCCAGAAGATGCCACTGGTTAAAATAAAATGTGTAAATTTAACCACGACAAAAAACAATAACGATAATTTAGTAATGTTATCGGAACCAGGAATGCACCGGTTATCGATACGCTCTAAATCCCGAAATCACCGATTTACGAAGTTAATGGTCCACGACCTCTTAAACGGACACTTTTGACCATCACCATGGTGCACACAGTGCTTAACAATTGAAAACAGTATCGATTCAAATTTCCGCGAGTGATAAAAATTATCAGTAAAGACCTGAAAACCGACTTTTTCGTGGGAGTTGTCAGGCAAGTTAGTACTGAGCACAGCGATGTTAGGAATCCCGTCCCGAAAAACTGATGTCGACTGATTCTATCGGAAACGGTGATGAAATATACCCATTAACAAGAGCCCCACCATCTTCAAAACGTACTCAAATTATCTGCTCAAATACTCATCATCCAACAATTTTATCCAGATCAAACCTCAAATGTTTGTGCACAAACACACAGCTCAGTTCAGTTCAGTTTTCACAGGACTGTAAATGACTGATAAACCAATCAAGCCTTCAAAATTTCTGTCGGTGGAAGGATTCAAAGGAGCGCCCACACTGCCAAGTTGGTTGTTGTTCTCTGGTATCATCGTCGTATGCGGTGATACGTCAAGTGTTTTTCAGGCCGTCCGTCGGTCCAGTATTTGTTCGCTGCGACTGAGAAAAACGAAAGGTTTCTCTCACCAATCCGTATAGGTTAGGTATGGAACTTGTGTGTAAATTTAAAACAGCATATTAACCCTTTAAGCCCTGATTAATTTTTTGCATGAAATAAAAATTTTAAAGTTTATAATCGACGCTAGGTGTAATCAATATTAGGAACCATTTATAAAATAATATATATATTATATATATATATCATAATTAGGAAGTTATAAACGTGTGACGAATTCGTCACATTTGGGTCTCCTTGGCATTACTCTTGCTATAAGCCTTTTTATTTTATGTGACGAATTCGTCACATACGGGCGTAAAGGGTTAAAACGAGGATTTATATAACAAGATTTTTTTTCAAATCGTGGTAAAGACCGTATAAATATAAAATGAACAAAAATATTGCTAATTCTGTCGACAGGTCACCTGCATATTCATAGAAAAAAGTCTGGGAAAAGCTCATGCCACAAGTCATCCAAACCTCTCTTCAATGCACCTAATGATGTTTAATCGATTAGTTCCTCAGGCAGCTTGTTCAACAAACTTACCACTCTTTCAATTAAGAACTGTTGCCTAAGATTCAGACGGCAGTGGATTTTTGCGAGCTTCAATATATGTCATCTAGTTGAAGGGTTGATCGCTCGAGAGAACAGGTTTTGACAACCCTAGTCCCCTTAGGCTTTCAGAATTTTAAAGGTCTCTATTAGGTCACACCGCCGACTCCGACGTCGAAGGGAGAAGGGACTTAAAGAAATTAGACGTTCTTTCTAGGGTTTCCCAAACATACCGTCGACTATTTTGAGAGCCAGAAGTTGGACTACCTCTTGTAGTAATATGTCTTTTCGGAAGAAGGGGCTCCGGCTTGCACGCAGTATTCGAAATGCGGCCTAACAATGTTTGATAAATAATTTACCTCAGCTTCGTCAAAAATATTCACCACTCTTGATAGCCGTAACGAAAATGTGGTTCAATCAGGCGGTAAACAAAAAGGCCGGGGTAAAGCCAGTCGTTTCCTCTTTACTTACTACGATTTGAACTACATCCACTGCTCTCAAATTTGTCTACGAACTCGCTCAATTTTGCTCTAGAGTATTGGACATTTGATCTTTTGGTCTTTTCGTAAGTTAATTCCATTCTTGTTCTATTTTGTGTTGTGCAGACTTATTTTGGTTCAATACAAGCCCAACTTCAAAATCAAATTTACCTCGCAGGATAACCGCGAATATGAATGTGGTCGCTATGAAGCCATGGAAACCCAAACGCTTCTCTTTATTTTTATGAAGCGTACACAACAACTCCTGGTACTTCTTCTACATGAGAGAAGCAAGAGGATCACCTGGGTGTGAGCATCATCACAGACTTCTCCTAGACGTTGAGTCCACCAAACAGGCAATTTTGGTAAAGACAATCATAGCGGCCTACCATTTTCCACTCAATTGGCAGAAATCTAAAAGGGCCCAGAACCTCACTCAAGATTGTAAATTCATAGCATCTGGCGAAAATGCATTTAATGCGATTACCACCAAAGTGGACAATATGAATTGCGCTGTGAGTCGCAACGTTCTCCGTTTTTTCAACTTCTGACTATGTACGAGTTCTTCTATCTTGTGTCAATGGAAAGACCACTTGTAAGGTCGAGCCGTATCATCTCATAAGAATTCGGTGAGTAACGATTATGCCAAAGCCTCTACGTCAATGCTTTAGTGGATACAGGCGCAACATGTCAAGAGGATCCTAATAAGTGATCAAACGGAGACCTTTCACAATTTTCGTTGCTCTCTGCCTAACTTTCTAGAGAAAAACTTATTCCCCTTTTATATATGAGTAGCACGCTGGAAGACCGTATTCAAGAACAGGTTTTATATGTCAGCCATTGATTATCTTAAACGTATCTGCACTCACCACTGAAAGAGATCGCCGCAATGCCCATAACATTCGATTAGCGGTAAGTGCTTTACGAGATGTATTCGGGTTCGTCTTCAACGTGTTTGACACAAGTATATTCAGATCTCTCTGTAGTATAGATAGTGAACGAATTATCGATTAAGCATCAATCACGATCGATCGTAAGCGCATATTGTGATTATCGTTCACTGTCCAAAACATTGTGTTATTTATTCATTCATTCGATACACGAGTTCATTTACGGTTGTATTCTGTCGAAGCCATGGCTTGGTCAGCAGTAGTGCAGCACGGATATTGTAGCGACCAAATCGTCACTGGGGAATAGTTTCTGTCACGGAAACTAGTTGCCTGCTACGAGCCACGAGAATCTTCTACCGGGAGTGACGAGCGTTTACGAATCGATCCCAAATCAGAACAATACGTCAATTTACGCTGTACTCAACGGTAATCGAATACAGGTTTCAATGCAAACCCAACGCGTCCAATAAACGGAAGTCAAACAGCTCAGTTGAGAGCACAAAAAATTACCGTTTTCCAATAACGGTAAACACGGGTAACGGACAAATCAAAATGTGCGGAAGCCGAAGTGTAATTAAACAAAGGAAAAATGTTCGGGAAAGAAAACTCTCACAGATTTAACATTTAGTTTAAATGTTATTTTCAATTTGAAGAACAAACAAAAAATATCACTCGAAAATTATGACACAAAAAACTTGATAAGAAACACGGGTGTAGGGTGGGAACAAATGTCTTCAGTTCGTTTGATCTTGCTGGACCGAAAGACGAATTTTCAAGATATCGACGCGGATTCATAGAGATATAACAATTGCCGACTGGGTGCGATATGATTCTTTCAAATATCGAAGAATGTCAGTACCGCTGGACCTTATTAAAGAATTATTCAACATTCAGCTGCAGTTCATAGAGAAAGTTGCACTTCATCTAATAAACAGTTCAAGTTCAGGAGAAACAGTCGACATTTCAGCGAGAAACTTCAAAGAATTTCAGTCTCGTTCAAATAATGGAGTCACATTTGATTTATTAAAGTCTAAAATTCACACAGAAAATGCTTCCACGAAACATGAGCTGCACTTTCCTAACAATTATGAGTTTCTTGTAAATAATTAAGAATTTATGGTCACAAAAAGCACATAGCTTCAAAATAAGCATATCATAGTAAATATTCGTTTAGGAAAAAGGTATAAAATAAACATGTAACGTCAAGTATAGTCCAGTTGAATACTTACCATGAGTCAATGAGCAGGTGTCGTTAAATCGTTATGCAACAAATAAGTATCGAAATTTCGGATGAATGTTTCGACGCTTGGAGCGATGACAAAAGTTTCGGCGAGGACATTCCAAAAAAATAGACACGTACACAATAAAATTATCGGCGTGTATGCGTGTATGTCGTGACTCACGATATTCGAATAAATGTTTGAAGGATGATGTGGGGTATTTAATATTTAGTATATTAGTATCACATCACTTCGAATGCTTCTTTGAAAAGAAGTAGGGAGTCTCAGTTATGCTATCGTACCTCGTACGTTAGTTTCCGGAAACCACTTACGTTTTTTGTTGCACGATGGTATATTTTATGTAGCAATAATCTATGCTTTTTAACCACGACGTCCGAGCTTGTGATGCATGCTCCATGGTTGGAATTAAATAGGCTTTCATGGTGTTGGCAACGTTCCGGCGAGAAGGTTCTGAAAATCCGTCGCAACGTACCTAGAAGCTTGGAAGCACGCTTGCAGATGACCTCACAATCAAGGCTTTTCTTCAGGCTCCAGCATACCCAGACTCCCACAAACATTTTCGACTCGGTCTAGCGCAAAATCGTCTGCCCAAAGTGATATTGGTACTGCAGTAGCTTACTAATCTGCAACACCTTGCATGTTTTGAAATTAAATGGCAACATATTCCGCACCGATCTTTCATGGAGAGCAATTAGATCATGTTGCAGCTGTACACAGTCCGCAGTTGATTTTATCCTTGTCCAAAGTTCAATATCATCAGCAAAGAGAATCACCTTGCATGAGAGCGTTTCCGGTAGGTCGTTGATAAAAACTAAGAAAAGTACTCGCCCGAGGACTGGAACTTGCGGTATGCCACTAGAGGCATCAATAACCTGTGATTGTATTCCGTTGATTCAAACGATCGCCGTGCGCTCACTGAGGTAACTTTCAAGCCATACGGTTATCTGTTCGCTGATACCCATCTGCTTCAGCTTTTGTAGTAGTCGAATGTGAGCAACTCGGTCAAAAGCTTTACACATATCCAGATAACAAGCGTGGATGCTAGCTCCTTCGTCAACTGCTTGGGTCTAGTCGCTAAACACCGTCAACAATTTTGTCAAGCATGAGCGAGAATTATGAAAACCATGCTGAGCTACATATAGCATATTTTGTGATTTCAAGTGATGAACTATTTTTCCGTCATCATACGATCTAGAACTTCTGATATCAATGTTTGGGATCAACATTTCGCTTTCATTCATACAAGATTGAAACCATTATTTATCGTTTAGTATGTAACAATGATTCAGTAACAGCATTTATTGATCAGACGCTGTCAACGTCAGAATTTTGTCGTTTCTTGAAACCAGTTTATGTATTTACGCTGGCGAATTTGTGTCAGTCTCGAATGATTTTACAATGGAACGCTGCAATTTGACAGCAAAACGACTCTGGGATTACACTATCTAACGTTATCAGGTAATCACTTTCTGTATAGTTTTAGATCGGATCAAACAGCATCTGCATACTACTTTATAAAAATGTAATCTTAAGTGGATTTGAGCATTTTCCTTGATAGTTTGGCGAGCAAGGTATTCGGTATGTGTCGACGACAACAGAATTTGAGGAGCCTATAGTCTCGGCAATAAATGACCACTGTTAAAAATCACGCTTTTTTCATAAACCGTTTTGGCTTCGGTATTTTCAGGAACATCGAGCAGATTAATACTCCTTGAGGCTGCTTGATCCCGACCATTCGGTGTTCGTTGTTTTCCCACTAAGGTACGTCAGCATATATATGTTTGTGTGAGTCACTTTGTGCTCGGAGCAAATACTAACTGAGTAGGACATTTCCATGTTCCTTTCGTTTGCAAAAGTGATCCTAAGGAAACGTGGTTTGTTTTGGTTCGGGGACTTTGGGTGACGAGCGAGCCGAGGTACCGAAGGCGGGTGTATACCATCTAAACCAATTCGATTGCAAATATCTAACCATTTCTCAAGGTCATGTTTTTGCCATGCATGAAAGAGCGTGGTTTCTGACTTAATAATATTTGTGCAGATTACGCTCAAAGTACTTCCGTGCTATGTACAGTATATTGGCTCCTTTAAAGCTGGTTTTTCAAACACAGCACTTGAGGAGGATGGTTTTAGTATTGACTCGGTTATGTCTAACTCTTTGGTCTCTTGTTGTAATATTTCGGAATATTTATGGTCTCAAGTGGTGTATAAAGATGAATTTGAATGTTTTTAATCTTTTGTTGTTGGTTTGATCAATATCTCCATTGAATTTCTTATTTTGCAAACTGATTTTTTAGGTGTTACTCACCACGTCGTTATGCTCTTCACCTACAGTCAAGTATTTACTGTTGTGGCGGACGTCTTTATTGAATGTGTACAGCTAGTACAAACATAACAAACGGATGGGTGTTTCTCATCGTTCACAAGCCTCACGCAATCATCAGTCAAATTCTCATCACATGACGCATGTTTGTGGAACCCGCAGAAAGTACATTTAACTGAAACAGTATGAACGCTTACATGATGTGAACACGTGATGCAGAGGTCACAACGATTCCGTATCGCCATCGCATGAATACATCTCACCTTCACAGTTTGATCGATTTTTTCTTTGTCTAGGCAGTGGATCTTGTGACACGTTTGTACTTGTCTGTGGGTTGCATAGGGCTTGCCGGCTGATCGATAACGGGTATTTTGTCAATTGAGTGATTTGACTGGGTTCCGTAGCGAGATTTCGGCATGGAACATTTGAGGCGCAAAAACTCGTGAACCACAGAAGATAGAACACGAAATAACTTATGGAACCTTGTAGTTCAATGTGGTTTTTGCAACGATAGCAAAATCCGTAGGATAGTTGGTTCTGGGAAAAACGTTGTGCGCGTGAACGAATTGGTCTTTTCCCGTCAATCTGGTAACTTTGCTGTAAGTCGAATTGCACGATTGCGAATTATGAAATCCGATAGATATCGTCTAGTAGTACACTGAATTCTTTAAATTGTATAAATCTGAGCAGATGAAATGAAGCTATGATCAAAATTGTCATAGCAACGAAAACTACATGCGCAACGGAATAAGTTGTGTCTTCTATCGTTGAATCCCATAAAATCCCCTTGGGCATGATAATATTACCCCAAATATAGTCAAGAATTGTACACAAAATCTATGTAAACATCTGACTCATTTGTTCTACGAATTGCTTTCTTATTGTGTCATACTGACGGACTAGAAATCTGATATAACCTCTTAGAGCTTCACAGGCGCTGTGCAGTCAAGGTCTCCGTGACTTAAAAAGGGTGTAGAACATATACAGCCAATTTATCACCGCTCAATAGAAATAGATCACAGAACCGGGACAAACGTTATAAAGAAAGGATAGCTCACTTGAATCTGTTCGATTTTCTTTATCGACAAAATATTCCTTGCCCCAACCTATCCCTTACAGGATTTATTCATGCGAAGGGATACAAGCAATTATCTGACCCATAAATGTATGGTGATAACTCATTCCCGCCGGAACTGTAGAAGGTATTTTTTCTGTCCGTGTCTGTTTTACTTGGAACAGTTTACCTTCAACCGTTGCTCACTCCACTTGCTTGCATCACTTTATCCGGAATTAGACGAATTTTTATAGAATTATTCGTTTATCGAATACTTATATACCGTTTAATCTAGCTTCTTATTCTGTTTACAATTTCTATTATTCTATGGTTATTGTTAAACTTATTGTATTTTAGACCATTAAAATGTTGACTTTCCTGGAATTTTCTTTAACAATTGCATTTCACCCTAGCTAGACATTGGAAACTGATGCCACTTTGACAGATCGCACAAATTTGAATATCCGTATATTATCAACGGTGTATCGAACTGCCTAAGATTGAACCATTTAGCTTTTAATGAGAAAAGACAAAATGAATGAATGGCAATGGGTTTTATAGTACTTGCGAACATGTTCATGGATGATGACACATTTGTTATCATAAGGCGAGATAAGTTAGAAGCCATGTTTAACTATTTAAATGAAATAGATCCACGTATTACGCTCATAAAGGAATTAGAATCTTGGACGGTCAGTTTCCTAGTTTATTCACGGTAATTCGAGGTTTTTAATGGTCTAAAAAGCAACAAGCTTAACAACAACCATAGGATTGTAAACATTGAAATAAACAAGATAAGGAAGTAGATTATTCAGTAAATACCTGTTCAGAAAACGAATAATTTAATAAAAATTCGTCTAGTTTCGTTTTAAATTCATGCAAGCAAGTGGATTGAGCAACGGTTGAAGGTAAACTTTTCCAAGTAAAACAAACACGGACAGAGTAAAAATACCTTCTACTGTTCAGACGGGAATGGGGTACGACCAGCACATATTCATGGGTCTGATAATTTCTCGTATCCCTTCGCATGAATAAATTTTGAAAGGGATGGTTCGGGGTATGGAATGTTTTGAGTCCATCGGAAACCTATCGATAAAGATACTGGACTACGATACACTTCGCTCATCTAAGTCAGGCCTTCAGTTCCATAGGTTGTTGAATTATCCATAAGCTAAAGGACATGTGTAGCGACGAGAGCCAAAACAGACGCGCTGTGAAGCGAGCTAAAGGGTCTTAAACCACGCTCATCCGAAAAGTAAAACGTGAAACATCTGTCCAAAATATCGTACAAAATTTGCCAAGATACCGTTTGTACAAGGAACATCTGGAGCGATAAGTAGAATTTAGAGCCCAGCGGCTATGCCCGTACCTCAAGGATAAGAAACCTCTATCTAGCGTTTCGAACAGCCTACACAGAATCAAACATAGAGACAGTTGGGTGCTTACATAAGGCAGACTTCTAGGGATTTTCATAATAGAATCGAAGAACACCGAAGCATATCTAGAAAGAGGCCCGGGAAGTGATTCTGACTTAACGGAGCACGTTTTAGATACAGGCCACAGCATCGATCTAGACAATGCGGAGTTATTAATACACTGAATTCAATCGTATGTCGAACGCATACATGTAGACGTGCTCGAAATTGCCAAGACTGGTCGACTGTCGTTCAATAGGGTGATGTGGCGAAAAATCACACAATTTGTCGCTCTGATCTGATGGGATTGTAAATAGTTCCTATTCACCTTATACCTATTAATTTATTAGATTTTTCTTCAAAAACTGTTTAAACCTAGCCCCATTAGTTATGAACTTCTACGCATGTGAGCCACAGTGTCAACCGACCTTGACTACGTTTACTTGAATTAGATTGATGTGCATACACACTAATACGCAAATTGACCACTGATCATGGTTATGCCTACGTGACGTGAAACAACGTAGGTGTACTATAGGTTGTTTAGCCGTGATGGTTGGTTAACTGCTACTTAGGCATGTTCCTTGTCAAGACTATCTCACTTGGTCTCTCCAGAAAAACGTTACCCGAAAAACTGTTCTAACCGGTTACACTCAAATACACGATCGGTTTAAGAAATATTTCAATCGATTACAGAAACTCTTGCCGTTTTTTCCACAGGCGAACCAACCGTGGCAGTGCTCCTTTCAAGCTTTCCACTGACAGAAATTCTGGAGTTCGATTTGCTTATCAGACGTTTAGAGTCCTGTGCCAACTGAAATGAACTAAACTATTTGAATTCATGGCTTGATCATTGCAATATGATGAAAATAAATTCCGGATTCATTCAATCGGCTAACTAGAGAACGTGATTTTGCACATCATTAAACAACGCAATTACTGCTTTCTCTTTTCCAGCAGAGGTTATAACGAGGTGCTTCCTAAATACAATCCGGATAATCTCATGACGTCGCTATAAAGATTTCAAATCGACAAAATGAAAACAGCTTTTTGGTGGGTGCTTCTCTGCGGCTTTCTACCGAAAGAGATACTAAACGCTTGATTGGCGCATTAGCCACTAACTGTCCTTTGCAAACTGAACTTAAATTAACCGTACATAAGGAAGCATATCTAGAAAAACTCATGATAAGTGCATACTAGATGCGAGGTAGATCAGAACTACCTTGCCGAATCTGCCATCAAATTCCTTGGTGTAGGAGATATGGCACCACTGCTTATCATGGAAACCAATGATCCCATAAGGAAATCTAACATTGAATTCCTGAAATCATTTGTGATTTGTATTGTCATATGTGTTACCAATAACAGTAAGTAGATATATAATGAACGGTGAAGTTGTGAATGATATTTTCCGCCTATCATGATCTAATTAAAATGAAATAGGTTTACATCGGTTGATAGTTACTCAGCTAAATAACGTTATGGCCGATCGACTAAGATACATATTCGAGCTCTAAATCTTGAGATTCTAAACCGGGTCATCCTCTCTTATCTGAAATTTAAAGTACGAGACAACCGGCGACTTGCGATAATTACGGTTAACCCAGAAACCAGTGAGACTTGCTTAATTGGAATAATACCACCCTCGTTGCATGCATACAGGAAAGATTCCACTGAATTAAATAAGGTATATTCCGCTCGAGGTGAAATCAATAAAAAACTAAAGAAACTGACTCGATTATCGATTCAGTTACTCAAGCAATTTCATCACGAGCAAAAACAACCACCAACCTATTGATACGAGCATCTAACCAAACACAAACCTAACATACTATTAAGTCAGGCGTGAATAGCGTCGGACGGTTACTGACACACTATTAAATGTCAAATGCTCACGTTCCAATCTCTCATATTTTGTTCTAAAAATAAACGACTGATCGAGCCAGCAATCTAATTCTATTACGAAACAACAGGTGCGTGGCTCTATACTATAAAGAAGTTTTTCACGATCCATATCTTAAATTAGGCGATAACCCTTTGGTGTAGCTTTAAGCATTAGTTACAAGACGTCAACATTCACTACATGTTTGGCACATCAAGTCATCTCCTACAAACTGATCCTGCGAAATACCGTCTGGTCACCTTAATTTTTGTAATGTTCAAAGTCATAGTGAAAAGAAACGGAGAAAATAGTTCATCAATGTGAATCACAAAGCTTCTTATCTACAGCGCTGAATTGTTTTCGCGAATCTCGCTCACCTTTATTAAATTTCAAGATCGAACAAGAAGAAAATGATTTTATTTGTGTACATGAATTTTCAGCAATTAAATCAATTTCTACACTGAATTCCGAAAAAACTAAATGTAGGTACACTGGATCTGGGTGACGTGACGTATAGTAAAGACTGTACGTGGGCTGAGATTTTGTCAGGTTGCCTTGGCATAGACGGATGTATGTATGTACGAAAGCACAAGCCCGATCCAGGCAAAGTGCCGCACAGTCAGAGACTGCACGTCGGCTGAGATACTGTCAGGTTACCCAGGCCTAGACATATACGACTAAAGAAACAGAAATAAAACAGGAATGGAGCATGCAGCTCACTACATGATGTTAGCCACGCAGCACAGAGATACTGCACGATTGCACATCCGTGCATAGACAAACGTGGCAATAAAATGACGAGGAAATCACACCATCAGTGATCAGATTGTCAGGCACATGTCTAACTCTGAAACAACCATCGAATTAAAAAGGAATGAAATATTCGTTTCCGATGGTGGAAAATTTTGTAGGCAACATAGATCGTGTTCAGTGGATGTGCACCAAAACAAGAAGAGATTTCGATCAGCCTGTTGCATTCATGGAAGTGACGATTGCCAATAGGGTCTCGTATTAAATGCACAGAAACAGCTCAACCCTGAAATAACCTTAGAACCTCTTCTGTTTAGCATAAAATCTTTTTCAGGAGACAAGGGTAGAGATTATGGCGAATGCGAAGAGGAAATGTGGAACGATTCAAGACAAAATCAAAAACGTTTAATTACTTTAAAAGTGAAAAGCCTTGTGTATCCTTCTGTGGTGAAACACTTCCTCCGATGAGCAGATTGCTTGTGGTGCAGAGGTGTCGAATCTCTACCTGTTGCCATTCATCTCGCCCAGCCCTTGCAGCCCCATGATCTTCTCATGCCCTCGGTGGTCATTGTCAATCTTGGCGTTGAAGTCGCCCATTACACTGACCATGTCCCTCTATAGTCTGTCTTGTATGATGGTTGACAATATGCTGTAAAAATGCGCCTTCTCCTCCTCTTCGAAGTCGTTAGTCGAGGCGTAGCATTGTCCATGTTGATCCTCTTCATTTTTATATAGAGGGAGGCTGTCCTGATAGTGATCCGTACGCCTCTCACTCGATGAGCGCCCTCTCAGCCGACTTGGAAACTCTCAGGGCCATTCCCTATGCGGCATCTACCTGCTCGTGGTCCGAGTACAACAGTAATTCACCTGAAGTCAGTCATATCTGCCCAGATCCAATCCATCTTCACTTGCTGATTCCTAAGACGGTGAGGTTATACTTCCTCATCTCTGCGGCCACTTGCATTGTCTTTCCAGTTTTATACATGGTCTGGGCGTTCCATGTGGCGATGGTAGTGGTGGTCCTGCTGGAGATGATGGTCATCGGCCTGACGGCTTCCAGATGACTTTGACTTTCACCGACCGACTTATACATCTTCCAGCTGGGGTCCATCTTCTCTTAGGTCCATGTTTTCTAGTGGTATTCTTGTGGGCGTTTCTGTAGCTAGAAGATTTTTCAGAACAACAACACTCCTCCTTTTGCAGCAGGGCTTAAGAGTTCTCAGAATTACTAGTGGGGGCCAAATTGCGAATATGAAAATCTTGGGGCGCACTGGTAGAAGCAAAATTAAAATAGGCTTCAGAACGTTGGGAAATGAAAAAGAAAACGCCAAAACCACCAAAACGTAGAAGCAAAGATGCTCAGTTGTACGCAATTCCATCACACATCCACATGCATGGAAATGAGAATTTTTCGGTCATGATCAGGTGTTTAGGCACATATGATGGCAGAGATTGGTGATATTAACGTTGTCCAAGAGTGGCATACAAGCGCGACTTGTAAAAGCAAAGAATTTTGAAAAAAATATGGAAATTTCATCAAATGCGTGAAAAGTTTAACAATGATAATTGGGATGATATACGTATTAATCAAAATCAGGGGTAGAAAACTAGAAAGATGACACGGTTTGCACTTGACTGGTAGGCAATAAATGTCAGACTTATCAAAAGTAAGAAAAACATTTTACGACAAAAACACCAGACGCTTTGAGTGAAAGTTATAACTCCGACACCATAATTTGCAAATGGACACGTCGAAAGCAGCTGAAACCTTCAACAGATAACACCACCAAAATTTCTAGGTGAATCCCAGATATCGTAGTACTTAATAACCCATCGGGGTTGAAAATCTTTCTAAGACGAAAGTGATCACGCTGCGACACTAAAAGAGCCCGGCTGAACAAACTCTGCGGAGAATAGCAGTTTTAATTATAAAATTGTCCAGAGTAAATTTGTCGAAAGAATGGCTAATAAAATTCAGATCAAAAACTGCAAGAGCAAAACACAATGAGCCCACGGTTTAGGATCAAAGCATAAATAAAAGTAAACTGATATAAATAGGAAAATTGTCACAGGTGGTTAATGGAATGTATTCAGATTAGAGGAAAAGTAACATGGTCAGCAAATGTCATCTTCAAAGACGTGATCGGAATGGTCAATCGATTTCGAAGATGAATCCAATTCAACCGTTGACTCTCCTTGAGGTTTCGCCTCCTTTTCAACAATTTGCAGTACCGCCTTGGTCAATCGAGTATACTGGAAGATCAAAAGTAGGTGGGCTGAGATTGGTACAGTGCAGAAAATCTGAATCCGGTGTAAATAAGACATAATTTGTAAACCCAAGAACGACAAATATAAGCAAAAAGAGTGATCTGTTCAATCGAAAATGAAATTACTTATGATGGTATTTTGCTGTCCCTGTTTTTATTACTCACTCTTACCGCAACTATTTACTATTCAACCACAATTTCTAGAAGATTAAAGCCTAATTCCCAGGTCATTTGATATTTTGACCTAATCGGATCCTTCAGCATGCATAACAGTAATTTAGCGAACTAATATCGAGTAGAAACGGTGGACAATGATTGCAATAACTTAGCACATATGAGCAAAATTCTTCACTAGCCATGCTCATGAAACTTGATATTACGTGACGAAATAAATGCACGGGATGTTTAGGGGAACGAAAAGCAAGTTTAATCTATACTCATGGCTGTTTATTATGGTCATGCTGGTCAAAACAACACAATAAAGAGGAGAATAAATTACATACATGTAGCGTTGAGAAAAAAAGCAAGTGTTGTTAGCTGGCCCGATAATTGGCGAGCATTTGTTTACAAATGAAGCGTGAGAAGAAAATAAATTCAAACCGGTTAAATTTAAATCTGAAACAAGATTCGCTTCTGACATAACATGTTAGTTAGACCAATTTTGACAGCCAGAACAGCGAAGATGAGAAGGAAGCAATGCTCGAACCGATCGATGTTCTAGCTGATGTAATTCGACCAGTCTTTAGCATTTTTCTAGGAGAAGACGAGGTAATTGATACCGCTTGTTGAAGGCACTGATGAAGTAATTCAAGCCAACGTTTTAGCCATGAACTCGGTAATTTTAGTAGGAACAAATACCACCAAGACATTTGTTGAATCTCTCTCGTTTGCGTGGTCACCCATTTAATCTTGGTCAACCAAGGCGGTTTTCGTCGAGGTCGGGGCTGCGTCGACCAGCTGTTCACATTGCGTCGGATTCTGGAACACCGTTACCGATATCAGCAGGCAACAACCACTTGTTTCATCGACTTCGAAGCCGCCTTCGACTCCGTCGACCGAGATTCGCTGTGGAGTGTGATGCTGGCGGATGGTATGCCGGAGAAACTTGTGCGCATGATGCAAGCGTACTATTCATTCACGCAGAGCCGCGTACGCGCATATGGAATGGTGTCCTCGACGTTCCCCATTAGGACTGGTGTCCGGCAAGGGTGCCCTTTGTCCCCTGTGCTATTCAACTTCGCGATCGATTGGACAATGAAGCAGGCGCTTTCAGATTACGCCGGTGTGATACTGAGTCCGAGCGTTTCGATTGCCGATTTGGAGTACGCCGACGACATCGTAATCTTGGGGGATGATCCTGAAACGCTTCAGACGACCCTGGAACGCCTCAGCTCATTTGCTTCTATGCTGGGGCTACGAATCAACACGCGCAAAACTAAGTATTTTACCACCGCCACTGGACCTCATCTGCCTCTCAAGATTGGTGGCGAGAACTTGGAGATGGTGAACAATTTTCGTTACCTTGGTTCGTGCGTGCTACCGTCAGGCCAAGCCAGGGATGAGATACCGACCCGTGTACAAGCTGCGCGCACGGCGTTTTCGCGACTACGTTGGGTTCTATTTAGCCGTAGAGAAATCAGCCGACGTACAAAGCTGCGCGTCTACAGAGCGGCGATTCGCCCAGTTCTCACTTATGGATGCGAGACGTGGCCTGTGCGGGTGGAGGATATGCGGAAACTAGAGGTTTTCGACCACTGGTGTCTCCGACGCATCCTCAATGTTCGATGGGATGAGCGGGTAACGAATGACGAGGTTCGCCACCGTTGTTTTGATATCCCTCGCCTGAGTTCGATATTGCGGCAACACCGACTGAGATGGTTTGGCCACATCCTGAGACGCTCGGACGCTGAACTAACCAGGATGACACTATCGCCGACACCCTGCGCAGAATGGCGTTGTCGTAGCGGAGGACAAGTGAAGACTTGGCTCGCCACCGTGAGATCGGACGTGGAGCTGCTTGGTCTACGATCGGTTTACGGATGGCGCACGTGGGACCGGACCTGGCTTACAATCTGCGCGGATCTCGCATCTAACCGCCGAGCGTGGGCGGCTGCAATCCGTGACATCAATGAAGCCGACTCATCCTCCAGGAGGAGATAGACGCACTAAAGTAAAGTAAGTAAGTAACAGCATAGCAGGTTGAACTGTCGAAAAGACGAATTTTCTATCTGCACTGCGCAATCGCAAAACAATTTACCTGCGCATGTTATACTATCTGATAGCGTCGACAGTTTTAAAAAAATCACTCGATTCCCACATAAACGAGTGTGTTTGCGTTTGATAATGACCATTGACAACATTTTATGATAACTTATACCATTCGACCTGATTTTCATTTTGTAGGTCTTGCAAAGCATAGGTTTTTACCACCATCTATGAATAAATCTATGAGACTGGTGTTAAAAGCTTCCAAAATGTCTCGGCCGTAATTCAATCAAGCCAAAGTTTTGTCTGTTCACGCCGTGGAAAGAAATAACAGCTACATATACACCAAGCCTATCATCCGCCCAATGGAATATCAGTGGCGGTATTTTCATCCAAATAAATGTAGGAGCTCCATTCACGGTCCCGTAGAACATCACAATCCTTATGCAACAATCAGCGAATACTATTTGAGCGCAAACGAAAATAAGTATGGCAGCAGCCGCTTGGATGGTGATTTACCGCGATCAACCATAAACATACAATGTGCTGATGGCAGTTACATTTTTGAAACAGTTTACGAGAATGGTTTCAACTCACAGCCAAATCAAGATTTCGTATGCATGGCTTTTGCAAAAGTCGTCTCGTGGTATCTGTATCACGCTGTTCGAACGCAGGTATTAGGCTATTAGCTAGAACGCCTTCTTCGGTTTGGTTGAATTTCCACTGTCTGAAAGAGTAAAGAGAAGAACAATGAAAAAAGATAGATCAGAAAAATGTAACCACAATTGGTAGATCAATGCAGCTGATAATCTTCAAGATTACTTAAGAAATGCACCAAAGTCTGGACATGTATACTCTTGCGTAACCGAATGAATCTTGTTCTGCATCCGTTCGGGATTGGAATGCGATTCCAGTGATCCCGCAAAACTAGCAATCACCGATATTAGAGATAACCCGTGAATTTGAAACTAGTATTTTTGAAACATCGTCTGAAGGTAGGTAATTCTTTTGCAGACACGCGTGATTAGTCTGATGCTATGTTGATCAATGCAGGGTTCCTCGATGGCGATTACCAAGTACACATAAAGGACAAGTGACCTTGAAGAAACAGAGAACACAAATGTGCTAAAGTGATGTGTTGCTCACATCCCCCGGTTATTGGATTTGGCATTTAAACAGCCCGAAGTACTGTCAACAACATATCAGGTCACCGACAATGCACCGCTGATCTAGCGACCACAACAAAAACGACGGCGCTACCAGATTGCTTCAAAAGATTCTGCGAAATGTGTGGAGTGGTGTACAGTGCTCGTCCTTCAATTTGGGTGTTTGAAAGAACAAAACTCGTTGAACCATATGTAGGGTTTTAGTGTATGCCTTGAGTTATTGAAAGCATTACTCAACAATCAGAGCTGAAAAGTTTGCGAGCATGGCATGCAATCGAAATTTAAGTGGATTGAAAACAGGTTAATTCTGTAAACAAAGTTAAATTTGTTGTTTACCGCTTTTTCCACTGTTTCAAGGCTCACTGAACCTGATCTTACTGTCTCCACCTGACGATGGCAAACAGCCTGAAACCGGTAGTGGTGTGTAAGGGATGGGGATGTGAGCACCAGAATACATAGGTTAATTCTGTATTGTGGTACTCACAACCAATACATTTACAATCAAAAACAAGCGATTTTTGGTTGTTTGCAGTCATCGGGTGGAGAAAGAAAAATTAGGTTCCACGAGCACTGTAACAGCGGAAATAATGTACTATGAAGCCAATACGTCACATACAGGAGGTCAATACTAACTCTGCGATCGACCACTTGACATGCTCTGGTCGATGTAAATGCACCAGAATAAATCGGTCTTCAGCGCATGAATGGGATACTGATATAGTCTATTTGCACATCAAGGTTCATTGAAAGAACTCTATTTAACTAAAGTTTATTAATTTCACATTAATAAATCTCAGTCTGTAGTTAAAGCACGATCCCGAGACTCTTTATCGCTTGCATTTTCAGCCGGTAGAGATAGATTGTTATTGCTTGCGCTTCATGCAGCAACTTTAAAATATGCGTCTGAAAGTTACAAAATCTCAAACCAACCATCGCAAAGATGGATCTCCACTGAGTCCTTTGTGCCTTACTGAGAGGTTAGGTATATGAAGATCGAAAGAGAGGCGTGGCTGTGTTGGTCGAGCCAACCTCACACAACAAAGTCAAAGTCGTTAACTAAAGGACTCCTTTCACAATTGATGGCACAGAAACACGCAGTCTGTTCAATTCAATGTATCGACCTATCCCTAAGATATCAACATATCCGCATGATTTGTGCATTAAGAGCAAACTTTGGAAGCTGTTGTCGATCCCTTGTAGAATGCTGCTTTCGCATGGTGAATTGACTGCCAGCCTCGTTGGAAGGTATCTTTTGTGTACGAGCGAGAACTAAGCTCTCCGATCATTTTAAAACATGTGAAGAAAATGATATGGACAGGAATATTCTTGTAGAAATCGGAGTGCTTCAACACTTAACCAAAAAACCGGCAATTGGGCCAGTCAAGAGAAAACGGTTAGCGGTTGCGCAATCATTGGTGAACAGTCTTTCAGGAACGTTGGATTGATCGAATAAGTTGCTTACTTTTTGTATAACGGGCCTTTAGCGAAACTGGTTTGCAGTTACACAAAATCCTACGCCAGCTGATGGAAAGAATTTAAAAACCTTTTCGCACCGAAGCCCACGTTGAACTGATGGAGAGAGCAGTTTGGGAACTCGATCTTGCTATCATAACAACGAAGTTTTCTCAATACACTTCGTATCGCATTACGATCAAGCACGACCCAATATCGAAGCTCATTCATCCCATTTGTCCCAAGTGAAAAGTTTTAAAACGAGGTTGCCTTTGGAGACAAATTCCTCTCGTTGATGTGTTTTCATTTTTCCGTCGTTGATATCTATCGATAGTGTACCGCTTTATTAATATAAAGCTAACATTTCGAGCAACTTAGAACAAAGGGTTTACATTCGTCATTTGTTTTAATTGCAACTGACGTTTGCAATTTATTGAGATGAACTGACGGTAATCATTGGCTAACTCGTTTACGATTATTGGGACACATTCTAGGGATGTTCAGACACTGCTTAGCAAACCACGCCTTATTCAAAGAGCCTGGTAGAGGCTGGAAGAATCAGCCCAGTGGCCAACCAATGAGATGGTGCTCTATGTTAAAGGATCTATCTTAGACTTGAACGACATCAAAAGGCTGATCTATGCAAATTGCCACACAGCCATCGATTGCATATTGGCTAAAATAATGTCAGGTTGCACAGGCCTAGACAGATATCAAAAATGAAACGTAAAACTGTAGAAACCAGCGTATCACCGCATTTAGCTCAATACCAGTAGCAAATCAATTCAGCAACATGACAAGAATGCAGATCCGTGCACTGCAGTAAGGAGAATACACGCCATTACCAGGCGAAAGACCAAATGATCATGGTTTTGTGTTTGGTAGAATGCTGCTTAGACATCTTCCATTGATTCAGCAATCACGTTTGGTCTGCTAAAGGCTCCGTGCCAGAAGTAAAGCGCTGCTCCAAAACTACTTCAACTGATCATATTTAAATTCGTTCTGATGAAGTCAAATCCAATATGGTGGAGACGCGTTGCAAGACCCAAGTAGTCAGAACAAGGGTTTGAGTTTTTTCATTCTGAACGGATAACGTAGGGTTGAGGTAGATGCGTCAAGTAAGATGTGTGAATGAAGAGGTAAACGTAAAATTACGTGAAGCTTTCAGATTGGCAAGCTACAAACTTGTTGCACATATCAAAATTTCTATTAGGAATCCACGAGACGTTGAGGTATACAAGGAATGAAATGCCAGTGTGAATTGTATCGATCATAACAAATAATGTTGAACACACTGAATAGCCTCGGAGTATATTTTCCCAGCAGCCACTTCATCTGGGACGGCAAGTTTCATCAAAATCAGGACCAACACAGCTCGAGCGATTAGGTGATAAACGGACGATTCATCTGCACCATCGCATGCGGAACTCTGCGTGGCAATAACCTTGAGACAATAAACAATGTATTGACGGAGCAGCCTGGCCGCGTCTTCAAAGCGCTCGATTCGAACGGAAATGCGCGCGGCGTTGCTGAAATGATCAATAGCATCGTTGAATCTTTCCTCCGTCTGAAATGAAACGTCACGATGAACGAAAGGACACATGATTCAATTCCAGAAAAGCATTCACAATTAGTGAATTGGAAATAAAAGCAAAACAAACTTTGTCACGAAAACAGTAGCAAATCGAGGTAATGCATCTAAGGAGCGTAGCATAGCAGCCATCGTAATTCATCGATTGAAAAAATGATGAAATTTGATCGTCAAAGACCCTAACGTCAATCACCAAACGGTGAGCAATCAGATAGATTTCCCATGGATGAACAGTGACAAAGTCAAATGAGTTGAATAACTTTGAGGGGAAGCCAAACACAAGTAATAATTCTCTACAAATAAATAATGAAGACCGTATAATCGCGTTTCTTGTCCTAATGTCTCTTATGTTGTTCAAACAAGCTCTGAGGACACTCGATCAAACTTTAATTATGCATCGTCCTCCCGTAGTTTAACGCCACTTGTCCACTGCGTCCCTGAGGTCAACCTTTCCGAAGTTGATAGCGTTTTCACACGAATCGCACAATACAAGACAACGCAACTTGACAGCGCATGTCTATCTTATATTTGACAATCATGTTACCGCAACCGTGTCCTCAACTTGCCTGAGCCGGTGGTGGCTTTGCTGTGATCGGGCGATTAATTTCGTGTCAACCGGTTCACTTCAAATGGATTTGTTTGACCAGCTTGGACTGCTCACGTATTGTTCAATAGCAGTTGACGTTGTGTGCTCCTGTCACTCCACCGATCCTCATGCAATTGTTGTTATCGGTCTGCTTAGTGCTTCTTGCTCTTGTGTTGTGGTCATCGTCCGAGAGCTCACGATAAACGCATTTCGCTAGTGTGGTTCACTTCTTCACAATATCGCTGCTTTTATTTTGGGGTACATGTATCTTGCCGCGCGAACACGATAAGAAAAGCGGAATTCCATGAGTATAGACAGTGCTAAACAGTGAAACGTAGAAATTTGAGTTGCTAAAACCAGATGATACTACAACATTTAGATCGGTAAGATCCAGCGGATCCAAAAGCAGATAAGAGGGAAACTATGTTCAAATCATGTTCGAATTCATGAAGTGTAAGGTAACACCGAGCAGATTAGCGAATATGGAATGACAATTGAATAGATCTAATGATGGTGAGTATAGGCTAGCATTTTCAGGCGCATACATGTAAAAATTCAAGAAAGTGCATGGCGGAACGGTCCAAGATCATGAACATTGGCATTATCATCGGAAACGTGATTTAAACTATATCATGCATCAACGGTTAAAGCCATGCTACCATGGTATAATGCTTGTAGGAATGAGCCAAAACTTATACGACAGCAGTAATTCATGCTTAGGTTGACACCACAAGCAGCTTTAATGTGTCCTGCTAAATCGATACGAATTCAATGCAATTCACCAAGACGAAAATTTCAAATCAATCCATTCAGAAACACACAATAAGATAACATTGTCCACCGCAGAAACAGTTTCCGCCCCTGATACGATCGCAAGGAATATATCGCAGTGAAGATGCTCCCGAGACAATATCCTGATGAACTACTCAAGCGTACACCACATCAATGGTGTATCCATGAGAATAATACGCGCACTGCAATGGTCAGCCACAACCGATGGGTCGTATCGATAAAGTTTCGTGAAAATCAATAATTTGTGTGGGATATGTATACAAGGTAGATGACGAATGGACACAAGAGCGCTCCGGAATAAAGAAGAGTGAGAGAAAACAGATAACGAAAATATGCGCCTTTAAAAATACTGGAATCGATGTTGAACCAGAAGCTTATTAGAACTTACGATACAAGCGTCCGCAGCTTTTTCGTAAAATTTAGCAGCTTGGAGAGGAAGAGCAGACTCCAATGATCTGTGAAAAATGAACTAATACAACCTCAAATGGTCAGCAAAAAAGTGCGATACCAACTTAGTAAATGAAATAGTGGTTATAATAAAAAACCTTGAATTTAACGGTGCTAGAGCATGTACCAAATCTAGACAAACTACCGCATAGTCAGACAGTGCGTGGAGTAGGATACTGTCAAGTTGCTAAGGCCTAGACAAATATAAAATGGCAGTGAGACTCCAGCATGTTTTCCCATGCAGATCAGTAACTTTAGCAAATCAATTTCCCAGTGTTAGCTAAACAGTACTGCGAATTTGTGCATCGCGATCGTCAATGAGCAGAGGACGAGAACCTGACGAGGTACCAGGCATCTTCACCAGGGTGAGCAGGCAATCAAAGGTGTACAATAAAACAGATGAGCGTAATACGCAACCATTAAAAGAAGTTTTGTAGTTCCAGTGGCATAGACTATGCATGTCTAATCTAGGCACAGACTACTTAATTTGGTAGTTCATCTGACGGGTTCCGTATTGCCTATTCAAAAACGTTCGGATAAACGGTATGGTGTGAAGGTGAATTAATTTGAGATCGTGGTGCAGCAGATGGAAGTATCCAGGGGATAATATCGATCACACAGAAAAGTGTTATCTCAAATACAATGAAGTTTTGAGTGAGAAATCGCCGTAGAGTTGGGGAGTAGCATGTGTAAGATAAAATTAGCGAGCAATAACGCACATTCGTGTACACGTTTAATGATAATATATCACGTTGCTTAGTTTGGGATACGGAGCTCATAGGTTAACTATTTTAACATCCACATACAGAATAAACAGAAAAACTGGTAAGTCGACCGAAGCTGAAGAACTGTGGGAAGAACCTTCTCTAAAAAACGCAACGCTTTAACTTGACTTACGTTGATTCATAAACTACATCTTTTGTGGAGTTTTAGAAAATCAGGCATATCGAAATACAGCGAAAAAGATTCTATGGCCAGTGGCATCATGGTTGAAAGTGCTGTACAAGTGATACGGATGGGCGATCGTGCAGCACTTCTGTGCTGTGGAGCCAACACCGTGTTGGTTCCAAGGGTTGTCATAGCCGGGGGGTGGCAGTGGGGATAAGTTCCCAGCGTTAATAAAAAGCCCCCATATTGCACGCGTCTCAAATAGCCTCTGACAACCAAGTCCAGCTTATGGCCTGCACGAGTGGCTCCCAGAGCCCGGCGGAACTGCTTCTACAAACAGGAGAAGGAACTAGGGCGAGTGACTGGCGCCTGAAAACCAGTTTGCTTCAGGCAGATGGAGGTCGTTAGCCTGGGAGGGCATTTCATCTAAGGGAAGGATAACCCTGATTTTCAACCTCCGCTGCCTTGCGGGATACCCGATCGCGTGAAAGGCTTCGGGAGAAAACCCCAAGGAAAAATCTGAAACAGAGTCTGGTAGACACACCACCTCTTTCTGGCAACACCTTGCTGCCTTGCAGGTCGCACTTGTTTGTGAAAAGGCTAAAAAAGCTAACTCAAACAAACGCCGTGGTGCTGGGCACGCCGCGTTATACGCAAATTTCCAAGAATCTTCATTGAAACCGACTCATCCTCCAAGAGGAGATAGTCGCACAAAGTAAAAGTAACACCGTGTTAAATTGATTGGCCACCAATGAGGTACATGCGAATACACGCTGCAGTCTCACTGTCATTGCTATATTCCTTTTCCATATATGTCTAGGTCTGGAGAACCTGAGTATTTTAGTTCATGTGCAGTGTTTTATTGCGCGGCACTTTGTTTGGATTACATCATCATCATCAAAGACAGCAATACACCGGTAGCACGTACCGAATGCTTAACTGCCATACAACCATGAAAAGGTAAAATCCTACAAGATGGGGAAGAGTAGGACTTAAATTGCTACGGCTTCTATAGAAGAGTAAGCACAAACAAACTGGGTAGAGGTGCCTACACCTCGAATGGAACATACATTCAAACAAGTTTCGTGAACGAGTAGAGCGACATCAGCACGGCAGCTTCCTTGCGGCTTTCACTGTCATGCATCATAACAAGCTTTTCTCGTCACTCCGCTTGACAACATACAAGGTTAAGCAAACACTCCAAGAATATGCTTAGTGCAAGACCGCCATTGAACACGGTTTCGGGACATATCCTGAAGCGTAACTAACCACTGCGATATCTGGTCGCGGGGACACCAGCCTGGAAGACGCGCTGCGCCTACTTTGGAAAGGTTACTAGTAAGGGTTTTTAACTGCCTATGCCATGTGACGTTTTGGCCACCCCTAGATTTACGCCAATCAGGATGTGGCGTCGCAAAAAGAATCTGTTTCGAAAGTCGGTAGTCCGGCATCCGTAAAACGTGACCCAGCCAGCGTAACCTATGCAGGTTGATCTGCTTCTCTATATCGACATTACTAGAAGAAGAAGAAGAAGAAAACTTTATTCGTTAAAACGAATTTTCAGCGAATCAAATTAGTTTAAACACAAATTTTTTAATGCGAATAAGAGAGACGTCAAACTTTGATAGGAAAATTTGAGATTGCCAGTCACATTCAAATCTAAAACAGCTTCGGTTTCGTCTGCAGGCTAATGCCTGCTTTGTGATGGAAGTTGGTGAAAAGTCAGGCTGCACAATTTTTAAACCCTCATGTATAAGTTTTCTTTCGCATTTTTCTGACCGGCGCAGCAAATTCCCCATCCTTCAAAATCAAAATATTGCGCAGCATTTAAAGCGTGCGGGGCATCAAACGTCCTTCGCTTACATCGCGACATGTTAAAACGTTTCAAAAACAGAAGGTTCCGTGTTGACTGGAAAAAATAAAAAGGCATGAAAACATCAATTTTGAGCACGGCCGATTCAAAGGCCCCGCTTCAACAACTTATTTCGGAGAGCATCGGTGCGCATACGATTGTAACAGCTAACTCCTAGAATGCTGCGGAGACACCGGTTGTCAAATACTTGGAGACGCTGAATGTGTTCTTTGCGTAAGGTCCAGGTTTCGCACCCATATAGTAACACAGCTTGAACTGTCGCTTTATAGACTCTACCCTTGAGTAACAGAGATAGTCCTTTCTGACGCCAGAGGTGACCTAGGTTGCGGAATGCTACGGTCGCTTTAGAAATGCGTGCCGAGACCTCGTCATCTAACGATGCAGAATTATTGATACAACTACCAGGATACGTAAAACGATCTACAATTTCAAGAGCCTGATTGTCAAGTAATAAAGTGCTGTTCGATATGTCGATGTCCTGCAGCAGAACACTGCACTTAGAGGGTGCAAAACGCAATCCAAATGCGGCACAATACTAGATAGCTTGTTCAGTATCGCCTGTGCATCTGTGTACGAGTCGAAGAGCAGAGCTATATTATCAGCATAATCCAAGTCGAGAAGCTTGACGCCTGGCATTATGTGAACTCCGAAAGCTGGGGCACCATCATTGCACAACTCCATAATTGCATCAATTACAAAATTGAACCAAAACGGAGAAATCGGGCATCCTTGTCGGACGCCACTTGTGGTGTGGAATTTGGGTGAGACTTCGTTGTACACCCTAACGCATCCGGATGTATGAGCATAAAGTGAACGTAGTATGTTGACATAGTTTTGCGGAACGCCTTTGCACAGCAAGGTGTTAAACAGGACATTTCGATCGACTGAATCAAATGCTCATTTGAAGTCTAAAAAGATGGCTATTGTCGGCTGTCGATAAGTGTGCCGCAGTTCTAAGTTCCGTCGAAGAGTAAAAATGTGATCGACACAGCCTCTGCCAGGCCGGAAGCCAGCTTGATGCTTTCGAATCCGTGATTCCCTATGCGATGTTAATCTTCGAAGACATATGGACGCTAATAATCTCGTAATGATGGGAGTGAGACTTATCACACGATGATTAGAGCATGAGCTTCGCACACCTTTTTAAAATATAGGTATGATAACCGATTCGCCCCAACTCGGAGGGACGGATTCTGATAACCACACTTCACGGAGGAGATCGCCTAGTGTGCTGATTAGGACTTGGCCACCTTCTTTGAACAAGACAGGTGGTATGTCATCGGGGCCAGCAGCTTTGAATCGTTTCATGGATTCGATACATTCTTTAATTTCTAAATCATTAGGGGGATCTACGCTAACAGACCAAGGATCACACTGCTTCAAATGAGGGAAAGATTCTGTTGCAGGCGACCAGCTGAATTGTTCTTCAAAATGTTCGGCCCAACGTGAGAGGCGGCGATTCTTATTAGTGATAAGAGTACCGTCTATTTCAGCGATAGTCTCACTCACTCCTTTTTTCGTAGGCCCAGTCGATCGAATAAGTTGGAAGAGTTTTCGCACGTTACCCGCATTATTTGCTATTTCCATTTCTTCGACCTTATTTAGCCACCACCTTTCGCTGTCTAGTCTTAAGCTCCGTTTAAGTTCATTCCTCACGCGTCTACGGTCTGTGTTGTGTCCAGGACCATGAGGTATTTGCCATCGCTGGTGAAGAATTTCTGTAGAGCGCTGTGAAATCCAGTGGGACTTTTGGGTTGGTTGTGTAGTCTCACAGGCTGTTATTACAGCGGCTCGCATAATCCCTGCTATTTTGTTCCACCTTTCATCGGAAGTTGCACACTGAGCAACTGGGAGTGAGTTGGGTCCTATAAATGCCTTGAACTGCAGGCAGAGAGAATTTTTCGACCACAACGCGTTTCCCATTCGAAGGCTTCGTACCGGAGAACTTTAACGAGAACCTACATCGCACAAGAGCATGATCTGAATCTATGCAGGTATTCCAAAAGGAGCGGCAGTACTCAATGCAACCTCTCCAGCGAGCACTTATGGCGATATGGTCGATTTGGGCCGAAGGTTGGCTTCCATCCGGCGAGCGCCATGTGGTAATTTGACATATTTTATGGCGAAAGGAAGTGCTGCTAATGAATAATCGAGATTGTGCACAGAATTGTATAAACCGTTCACCATTATCTGTGCGTTGGCTTTCAAGACCAAACATGCCACCTAATTGTGATTCAGATGTATCTAAGCGACCCAGTCTGGCATTCATATTTCCCGCTAAGACAACAATATCGGCGCTTTTTGCACGTCGCAAAAGAGCATAAAGATCGTCGTAGAAGACGTTCTTCTCGTCGTCGGAATTGGTGTTAGTCGGAGCGTAAGTTGCTAAAATAAACAAGCATCTCTGATTAGAAGATTTTGAGTTTGGTCTAATATTAGTGGCTAGTCTAACTGCGCACATCCTGCTATTCCAAGGAATCCAATCGATTAGACATGATTCGGCACGTGAATTCAGCACTATACCAACACCCGCCTGTCCTGAGATGGCAGCTACAGAATCACCAGAGCAGCACAAAAAGTAGCGAGTTGAAAGGTTTGGGGCAGTAAGTTCAGTAATTATGGACGGATCATATAGGTGCGTTTCCGATAAACAGCAAACATCAATAGATAGACAAATGATGCACAAAACCTCGATCGTCGATATGGGCCTATTAGAGATTTTTGCATCTAAGTAATAAACAGGTTTTTTGAAGTATTGTCATATTCGGATATACAGTGACACGTAAAATAAACGTTTGATACGGAGGGTATGTGATTATCACGGGGATAACGAGGGGGAAATGAAGTTAATGTACCAAATAAATTTTGCTATACACAGTGTGTTAGTGATAACGCAGGTAAAACTTACTTAGCAGCGCGTGCGTATAAGAAAACAGCACTGTCTACTGCCCCACATCGTTGATAATATTCACCAGCGTGTGAGAACAATTCAACAGCAGCATCATATTGTTGTATGTCCTTACGCAGCAATGCAGCTGTTTCAAAATTCCTTGCGGCTTGGAAGTACGAATTTGTTTGCAAATTCAGTTCCGAAATCTAAAAAAATATTTCGATATCGGTGAAACAGCACAAAAACCTTTTGATAAATTTCAGCAGCCTTATGTAAATCATTGACTTTGCGGTAGCCTAAAGCTGCACTTGTGTAGTATTCAATAGCGCTGTCATAGTCTGGTGATCGCTTGAAAATAGAAGTTTTCAAGCTGCAATTAGATAATGATTCGGGTACCTCTTTTCTGCTTTTCTTAGCCACACTTCTATTTCGGATTCAACAGACACCATCGAACGACGAATGTATAAAGGAACACCTGAAATAATGATGATCGAGATTAAAATGATAATGAGAAGTTTGGTCGATTTATTATCATTTTCAAAATACGCACACGAAAAAGATTAATATGACAACTACATGTTGAGATACCACACGAACAATGTCAAATAAACTTTCCCCGTTGACATGATCTTCTCCCTGAGACAACTTCAAGAAAAGTGTCGGGAACAGCGTATGCCATTATACGCTGTTTTTATTGATTTACCGAAGACATTGGACTACGTCAGCAGGGAGGGTTTTTCAAAATGCTTGATCTGATAGGCTGCCGCCCTAGGCTGCTCAAACTCGTCAATTCGTTCCACTCATGCATAAAGGGCCCAGTCTATTCTAACGGTTTCAGTTCAGAAGCCTTTGAAATTCGCCGAGGCGTCAAACAAGGGTGTTCTTGCTCCCGTTCTGTTCGGCATTTTCTTTGCTCTGCATCGGAAGCACGCTTTTAGGACGAGGATAGAAGGCATTTACCTATGCACGCGAAGTGATGGCAAGCTTTCCAACCAGAACCGGTTGAGAGCAAAAACAAAGGCAGAAATGTGCGAATCCGTGACCTGCTGTTTGCCGACGATGCAGCCATTATTGCTCACTCCCAAGAGAACCTCAAGTCGCTAATGGACTGTTAGTCGTCGGTATGCAAAGACTTTGGTCTAACAATCAGCATGAGCAAGACCAAAGTCATTGGTCTCTCTCTCGCTTATAATTATATAATATAATATTAGATATTTAATTACCTATATATATATCTCTTCTATATATAAATTAATATATATAGGAGAGAGAGAGAGAGAGGAAGGACTTCGAAGGATGGCGACCAATATATTAGCTGCCATTGGAATAAGCGAAATTTCGCCATAGTTGAAACATTCGTTCCGTGCTCCTTTTTATGGACTGGTACTATCCGGGATTCACCCCATGAGGCAGGTGCCATCTCATCCATCCAAACATGTGAGAACAGCTCGTGCAACTCTGATACGGCTGTCTCGCCTGCTTCTTTAAAAATACCGGATGGAGCTAATCGCGGCCTGGCGCCTTGTGTCGCTATATTGATTGGATCTGGGCGTGGCTAGCGACACGTTCCATTGCACAGGAGACTGAAGGATGACGCTGGTGTTTGAAGGAGTGTGCTGATTAACCTGATAACTAAAATATTCTCTCCATCTTTCTAAACGCCTATGAAGACTCGTTATGGGCGAACCATCAACCTCGAGGATGGTTTCACTCAGACCTTGCGGCATAGGTTCACAGACACGAATCAATTCGTAAAGCCTTCGCGTGTTACCCATAGCTGACACTTTCCAACAAATCTCACGGTCGCGCCTCAGACTATCTTTGATTAGAAGTCCAAGACACTTCCGATCATTTTCATACCCCAAACCACTAGGTAAGGCACGACGCTGTTCGAATAGCATGATAGACTTCGCATAAATCTAGTGGTGCGACGGTTGACGAGATACTTTGCAACAGTCTGAAGCAGAGTCGTAGAGTGCTTGCTTAAAGTACTGCCAATGACAATCCACCTGGACCGGACGAATTTTTGAAAGAGAAACCGATAGATTATCCCGAAATCTGGCTTTTATGTCAGGTAGCGATAAAGCGTTTGTGTCTAGTTTGGGACGCTTGAGTTTGGGTTTACCTCCTAATTGAAGGTTGATTGTTGCGCACACTAAACCGTGATTATAATCTACACTAGTACTCCAATAAGATCGGCAGTTTTTGTCACTACCTCGACACCCGTAGCTTATCGCGATATCGTCTTGCTACGCCCGAATACGCTGTGATGGGGAGCACCAGGTAGCTAGATGGCGTTTCGGATGTCAAAAATTTCTGGAGGCGAGAAAGAGGCGGTGGTCCGCACAGAGGGACAACAATCTTTCTCCATTGTCTGTTCGGTAGACTGACATCCCATACTTGTCATGTTGTATACGTAAACTTTGATCATAACTGTCACATGTCTCATCTATTGCACTCGTCTTTTGCAGCTTTGTATACTGGAATTTTCTAGTTGATTAAAGCCTTTATTATTATTATTATTATATTTGCACAATCTGATACAGATATAGTGCCGTTCAACATAAACAATGAGATGTACAAAGCGAGAAGGGGGGGTAAAAGCGTTGTCATCGGCATCGTTGAACGTAGGCATGATACTACCCGGTTGCCTACACCGAAGTAGGGCCTACACCGAAGTAGGGATTAAAGCCTTACAATCAGGCGTTGTCTTCTAACCGTGTGGCTGCTCATTCATTCTGTTCTACAACAATAAAAAAAATGCTACCGGTCGTCCGCTTTGATTGAGTGTAGCAGAGATTGCTATGTCGGAAGCATCGGTTTCAACTACCATTCATTCTGTTCTACAACAATTTAATCAACTAGAAAATGGACCGTCTTCTTCGCCCTGAACGATTCGATACTGATCCGAATTCCTGCGATGCTACTGAATCTTGGGAACAATGGTTTTTAACGTTCACAAACTTCCTCGACATAATTCAATCATTGAACCCTGATAAATTGAAAACTCTTATCCACTTCCTGTCTCCCTCCGTCTACAAACTCATTTCTGGATGCACCGATTATGAAACCGCCATATCTGCTTTGCACTCATTATACGTTCAACCTAAGAATGAAATATTTTCACGCCATTTACTTGCTACTTGTAAACAATCCCACGCTGAAAATCTCGACCAGTACATACAGAAGCTCCGTAATTTGGCAAAGGATTGTAGATTTAAAGCTGTTAGCGCGGAGCAGAATCAAGAAGACGCTATTCGTGACGCTTTCATAAGCGGACTAATTTCCAGCTCTATTCGTCAAAGATTATTAGAACATAAATCACTTGATGTGAAATCCGCTTTTAATCAGGCGAAAGCACTTGATCTCGCTCAACAACAGGCGGTTTCATTTACCCAATCTGTTCCCAGTTCCTACGGTGAAGCCGTTGTTGAATCAACCCATTCTACCGTTGCTCGAAATCATGATAATTCAGAGGCAACTGTGGCGGCAGCTCGTACGAATTGTTTCTTTTTTTGGATACGATCGTCATCCGCGCTTTAAGTGTCCTGCGAAAGATGCTCTATGTAAGTCTTGTGGAAAAAAGGACATTTCCACAAAGTATGCCGTTCGAGTGACAAATCGAAACATGCGTCTTTTGCTACTTCTTTTCTTTCTTCTGCCATAACTACAGCTGCAGCCCCAACCAGTCTTGCCAAAGCAGTTACTCAAATAATTGTCAATGGTGTACCTCTACAAGCTTTATTCGATACCGGAAGCTCTGAAAACTTCGTTTCTGAAACAATCATGCAACAAAATCGCTGGCCCGTCCTCGAATATACTAATCAAATCATATTGGCTTCTACTTCCATGCTGAGCCAAACGAAAGGCCATTGCTTTGTGTCTCTCGTACATAAAAATGACGTCTACCAAAACATAAAACTATCTATTCTTCCATATCTATGCGCCGATGTTTTTCTAGGACACGACTTTCTTCAACGCCATCGATCAGTCGAAATACCGTTTGAAGGAATGAAATCACCATTCTCTCTGTAGTTTGTCGGTTGCCCTGCTACCGCCAACATCACTTTTCACTCACTTACAACGAGATTGTCGTCCTATATCTACAAAGTCAAGACATAGTCACGATGATGAACTCTTTATTCGTTCAGAAATCACGAAACTACTCAATGATGATATAATCAAACCCTCCCAATAACCTTGGCGAGCACAGGTTCTGGTGACAACGAATGAAAAACACAAAAAGCGCATGGTTGTTGACTACAGCCAGACAATCAATCGGTATACTTTATTAGATGCGTACCCTTTGCCGAGAATCGACGACTTGATTGAAAAAAATTTCACAATTCGCGGTCTTCAGTGCACTTGATTTACAAAGTGCATATCACCAGGTTCCAATAAAGCGAAATGACCGACTTGAGGCTTGTGGCAATTTGTATTAATTCCGGCGTATCCCTTTCGGGGTAACCAACGGGGTTGCCTGTTTTCAACGTGCCATGGATGAATTAATTCGTGACGAATCTCTTCAAGGAACGTTCGTTTACGTTGATAACATTACTATATGTGGGCGAGATGAACAGGAGCACGAAGTCAACCTCAACAAATTTCTACAAGTCGTTGAAAAATACGGTCTGACTCTAAATCGCACCAAATGTATTTTTCGGTCAGGCAAATCAAGTTGTTGGGCTATGAAGTATCTGCTGGTATGGTATGAAAGCACAAGCCTGATCCAGGCAAAGTGCCGCACAGTCAGAGACTGCACGTGGGCGAAGATACTGTCAGGTTGCCCAGGCCTAGACAGATATGATGGGGAAATAGAAATAAAAATGGTAGTGAGACTCCAGCGTGTACTCGCGTGCAGCTCACTACCGTTTGCCAATCAATTTAGCACGATGTTAGCCGCACAGCACAGAAATGCTGCACGATTGCACATCCGTGCTGGTAATGTCAAACCAGACCCAGATCGCTTCGAAGCTCTACTGAAACTTCCGCCGCCATGTGATCCGAAAGCACAACAGAATGTTTGCATATTACTCACAGTGGTTTTCTAAATATTCTGATAAGATACATTTACTAGTTCAGAACAAATCTTTTCCACTTTCAGGCAAGCCTTAGCATCGTATGAAACCTTAAAGGCCGAACTGGTCCAAGCATCACTTTTCTCGATTGACTCCAACGTGCCCCTGGTAGTTGAAACCGATGCTTCCGACGTAGCAATCTCTGCTACACTCAATCAAAGCGGACGACCGGTTGCATTTTTTCTCGAACTTTATCTCCCAGCGAACGCAATCATCTAGCTGTTGAGAAAGAAGCTTGCGCCATTGTCGAAGCGATACGTAAATGGAAACATTATCTTCTCGGTTATCATTTTAAACTGATTACTGATCAAAGATCAGTTGCTTTCATGTTCGATAACAAAGTGGCCAGCAGAATCAAAAATGATAAAATCCAGCGTTGGCGTATTGAACTTTCGCAATACTCGTATGACATAGTATACCGACCAGGTGCTGACAATATCGTGGCCGATACTTTATCTCGTGCTTTCTGTGCGAATGTTCACTCATTATCCGAATTAAAGACAATTCATTGCTCTTTGTGCCACCCCGGAATTACTCGAACATTCCATTTTATCCGTTCGAAAAATTTGCCTTTTTCTCTCGAGGATGTAAAAACAGTTATTCGACAGTGCGCTGTTTGCTCACAATTCCATTCATATAATGAGCCTCTAATCAAAGCAACCCATCCATTCGAACGTTTGAGCATGGATTTTAAAGGACCGATCCCTTCTACAACCAAAAATCGTTATTTATTATTTATTGATGAATTTTCTCGTTTTCCGTTCGCTTTCCCATGTCCCGATATCTCCAGCTTTACAGTTATTTCCAAACTAATTGAACTGTTTTCTGTATTCGGTATGCCATCTTATGTGCACTCTGATCGTGGTTCATCGTTCATGTCTACAGAACTCAAATCCGTTCTGCATTCTCTAGGAATAGCGACGAGTCGAACTACATCATACAACCCTCAGGGTAATGGGCAAGTGGAGCGCTGGAATAGTACCCTGTGGAAAACAACATCTTTGTGTTTGCGAGAAAGGAGCTTATCTGTAGAAAATTGGGAATATGTGCTTCCTGATGCATTGCGCGCAATCCGATCACTTCTGTGCACTGCCACCAATGAAACACCTCACGAGCGCATGTTTAAACACAATCGCAAGTCCCCTGTCGGCACTACTCTTCCTCATTGGCTCATGGAGCCTGGACCAATACTGTACCGAAGAAATACGCGTACATCAAAGTATGAACCGATCGCAGAAGAAGTTGAACTGTTAGAAAGTAATCCCCAGTACGCCCACATTCGTTTGTCTGACGGTCGCGAGGAGACGGTATCACTTCGTCATCTTAGTCCAATGAATGAGACACCTCACTCATTACATTACAAACCCACACGGATGTGCAATCGTGCAGCATTCTCATTTCTTCCTTGTCCTGTGCTGTACGGCTAACAAAACAATCGTGCTAAAAAATTGATTGGCCAAGCGGTGTGAGCTGAATGCGAGTACACGCTGAGTCTCACTAACATTTCTATTTCTATTTACCCCACCCCCTCATATCTGTCTAGGCCTCTGGCAACCTGACAGTATCTTACCCACGTGCAGCTCTGACTGGTGCGGCATTTGCCTGGATTAGCTGTTCATTCATCCATACATCCATACCATCCCAACAGCACACTACAACACATCGAACAAACCGGTCGAGAATTCAGACGCGACACCGAGATGTAACGTGGATCAATTGATTGAATTCAAGGTCAGCGTGCAAGTCTTCTCGCTGTTTTTTGATTTCGTATTTATTTGATTATCAACGGCTTTCAATATGGGTATAACCAGAAAATCTGCAAATGTATGCAATACACCAGTGACTGCAAAAAGGTCCCAAGAGAATCGTAGTGGCATCCCTCGGGCTTCCGAGACGACACAATCCGCCGGTACTAAAATCGTTAAAACTAGTGAAAAGAAGTTTACCTGTGGTAATAGCCAATGCTCTCGTCCCGTAAAAGATGGCATAGAATGTAGTAATTGCTCTACGTGGTACCATCCTTCGTGTTCAGGGTTGTCAACTAAGGAGCTGAAAGAACATTCAGCAGATGAAAACAAGTTGTGGTTTTGTGTGACCTGCCTTGCAACTCCACTCATGCGTTACATGACCAAGCAAATAGTTGAATATAAGCAGACCTCCGAAGCAACTCAGAAGCGCTTAGATCTTCTCGAAGCCAAGTTGTCTTCTCTGTTCCAATCCATCACTCCAACCGTACCCAACGTAGCACAAGTAAGCTCACTGATTCCGACATTCGCTACTACTGCTGCTTCTCTGCCGATCTGCACTCGTTTTTCATTCACCACCAACAAATTGTCTCCAAATTCAGCAGAAAACTATACTCATGTGAATTTCACAGCAGTGAAGAAAATAGCCCCGGAGGCAAGCTCCCGTTCCATAGAGGCGTTAACCGTGATATGCACCAATGTGCCGGAAGCGACTTCACCCTGTTTCAAAACTCGACAAGCGCAAGATGCGCAGCAATGGCGGACCGTATGTGAGTCATTGAAAATTTCTTCAGAGGCTGAGAATATTGTGCGTTTGTCCAGACATCCGAAATCAGTACATATTGGCGAGCCTAGACTGCTGCGCGTCACGCTTAAATCCTTGGTGGATGTTGAATCCGTTTTGCTTTCTGCATACACCTTGCGCAACGGAACCTCACCCATTCGTATATTTCCGGACGTGTCATGGATTGAACGGCAAGCTAAGAAGGAAGCGAGCTTCAATTGGAAACAAGATAACGACAAGAAAAGCATCTTTATTCTTGGAGTTCCGGAACTAAAGGACGCGGATGCCAATAAAAACACCATTCATGACTGCGAACAATGGCGTTTCATACAAAAACAAAGTAAAATAATTGACACTTTGACTATTGGTTTGAAACGATTACCTGCCTCGCCTACCTACAAGGGCCCAGGGCCCCGTATACTCAAAATGACTCTCCAATCCGAATCCATGGTGAGTGATGCGTTACAAAGTTGGTATCAACACAAACGTTTTGCGCCTTCCGAGATCCGCCTCCGTTCTGCCCTTGATAAAACGCGAAGTGGCAAACTTCAAATTGGTCCTGTCGGTGATATAGTATGTGCCTCAAAAAACTTAACTCCTCCGGTCCTTTCAGGATCGGCGCAATAAATAACCACAACAACTATGAAGACCCTCCTCTCCATCGCGAAAGCCTGAAGTGTTGCTACACCAACGCCCAGGGTCTGCTCAGTAAACTTCCTGAACTTCGTGCTCGACATGCGGCTCGGCATTTCGACGTTATAGCTGTAACTGAGACCTGGTTAACACCATCCGTTACAGATGCCGAAATATTGCTTGATGGTATGACTGTCATTAGAAAAGATCGTCCCACCAAGGGTGGTGGAGTTCTCCTGTACCATAATTCTTTGCTCCACTGTACAGAAATGTCTCATATTCGTCTACAAACCATAGATTCGCTTTATTGCCGTCTGCAGCTCAAAAACAGAGACTGCTTTACTGGCTGTAATCTACCGTCCACCAAATGCCCAACCTGTTGTTGATATCGGTATTTTATTCTCTTTGCGGTTCGCCTTATCAATGAAGCACAGTCATATCTTATTGATGGGAGACTTCAATTCGCCCAGTTTGCGTGTTGAACCTGCACACGATACTTTTGCTTGGGAGTTAAATGAGCTGATAGAAAGTCATCCTTTGTACAGTCACGTGACGGAACCCACACGTTACAGCGGAAATGACACACCATCTTTACTAGACCTCCTACTGACGAACGAGGTATTGATGATTGAGGAAGTCTCGAGTGAACCTCCGTTGGGTAAAAGCGATCATGTTGTCCTGATTTTTGACTTCGTGTGTTACGCTAACTACCCGGATCAAGACGACATCAGGCTGCGGACGGTTACAAATTACGATACTCTCTACAATGTTGTTGCCTCCAATAGCTTTGACTTCATGCTAGAAGGTGACTCGGATTCAACTTGGCGCAATTTTGTTACCAAATGGCACCAATTAGTGGAGCTTTCGTCAGTTTCAAGACCGGTTCCCCGAAAAATGCCGGCAAACTCATCCGGAGTAGAACCCGTAAATGGATGTGCCGCAGAAATGCCGCCTGGACTGCGTTTAAGTTGTCACAACTGCCGAAGGTTTGGGAGCATTATAGAAAATTACGCAAACATTGCACTGATCTAGTACGCCAGGATAAATTAGATCATCAAAGTAAAATTACGGCTCGATTCTTGGAAAATAACAAAATGCTCTACAGATTTGTCAACAAAAGGCAGAAGGTGCAGACTGGTATCCCCTCCAATCACTCCAATCTTCAAGGGTGGAAATCGCAGTGATCCCGCCAATTACCGTCCAGTCACTCTCCTCCTAGTGCTGTCCAAGGTGATGGAGGCAATAGTTGCCGACGAAATCATGGCTTTTGCGGACGGCTTTAATATTATCGCTGCAGAACAACATGGATTTCGTAGAGGACACTCATGTACCTCTAACTTACTTTTGGCTCGGGATTACTGGACCAAATCTGCTGATGAAGGTAAAGGAGTCGATGTTATTTACTTAGATTTCTCTAAAGTTTTCGACCGCGTTGACCATGTAATACTGCTGAAGAAGTTGCAGTCATTCGGTTTACCGTCTGTATTGCTTTCCTGGGTAGCTGCATTCCTACGTTCGAGAACTTTTCGCGTGCGTGTTAAACAGACCCTTTCAGAGCCGTTCCCAATTCAGTGTGGAGTACCTCAGGGTTCCGTTCTTGCCCCGCGTCTATTTTTGTTGTTTATCAATGACATTGGAGGATACGTAAAATCACCGTTTCTCCTATTTGCGGATGATATCAAGATCTGGCGCTCCATCGATTTGTCTGACGATACGTCAAAACTGAAATCCGATCTAGACTCATTGTATCAATGGTCAACTTCGGCTTTGGCAACCGGGTAGTATGTCGCCTTCAACAAGAACCATGGAACCTACATTTTTCTTTCATCATGTACCCTCTTCATGGTATACTTGTTGGCACATCATCTGTAAAGACTTGTGTAATAATAATAATAAATAAACTGGTCAACGATCAATCGCTTACCATTCAACATTGAAAAATGTCACGCATTACGTGTTCGCTTTCCTGGCGACCCTAGGTATATTCTAGGTGGCAAGATCCTCACTGTCACAACGCAAGAAAAGGATCTCGGAGTGATCGTGCAACATGACTTGGGCTGTTCTGCTCAGTGTAAAAGTGCTTCAACGTAGCTAATAGAAACGTTGGGCTCTTGAAGCGGGCATTCGGAACCATCGATTCACGTCTCTTCCCGCTTCTTCTTCAGGCGTACGTCAGGCCACACTTGAATATGCTATTTCTGTCTGGAAACCATGGTTGAAGCGTGACCAGCACGCGTTGGAACAACCACAGAGACGTTTTACCAAGCTTGTCAAGGGGCTTGGCCTCGCCAGCTACCAAGAACGTCTAACAACACTGAGATTGTTTCCAACGGATTACCGTCAACTCCGAGGCGATCTGATTCTTACGTATCGGATATTGACGGACGAAAATCACCCATGTAAGCGAATGCTAGAATTGGCACTGCCCTCTGGAAATCGTGGTCATCCTCTCAAGCTAGCTCATCGGCACAGTAGACTGGACTGCCGGAGACAATTCTTCGCCATTCGGATTACTCGTGCTTGGAATGCCCTGTCCGATTCTGTCGTTTCTGCCCCATCTCCCACTATTTTTAAAGAACGCATTGACATTCATTTCTATAACGCATTGCACAATTTTTAATCATAATTTTGCTATTATGATCTCTGTCATACTGCACCATTTTTTCTCTCTCCACAGCGTTTACTTCCCACTCAATATGAATTACGTTTCTCCTCTATAGACAGTGGACATTTTTCCCGACCCAATGTGTTAACTATCCTGTGGTTATTCTATTAAGCTTGTAGCTATTATTTCCACAATACGCTATTGACTATTGACTATATCCCAGCAACAAAGAGTTAGACCATATAATCTTCGCACGCGAGTGTTTTGACGGCTGAGGAGAATGTCATGTTGTATACCTAAACTTTGATCATAACTGTCACATGTCTCATCTGGACATCCGATACTGGGATCTGGAAGAGCAATGAAACTGGCAAAGAGTTAGCGTGGTTGTGACGAAAATGCAAATGGCACAGAAAGAGAAATTACCATTGAGTAATATAGTGGTGTTCCTGACCACTCAGGGATTGCCTTGTCAGCAGAAGTCACCCATGTTTATTGCTGTGATGAAGCTTAAACTGGATTTATCACTTCTGCTTTCGATTCAGAAGAAAAGTCACACAAAACCACCTGTACAGGCCAGGATCTGGAATTGGTTGTCAGAGGCTATATGAGGCACCTGCCGTTACAGCAATTTTGGAATTGGGAGCTCATCTATAGAACCGCTCCGGCCGTGACAACCTTGTACGATAATAGATAAATTAATTATTGTGTAAACAGCGTTTAACGAGCTTAAAAAATCCGGTGAAAATTGACCTTGTTAATTAGTTCAGCTCAGTCCAGTTTGCACACTACATTAAGTGGCTAACGAGTTCATGATGCATAGGGCGGAAGGTGGCTAATAACCGATCATGTACCAAGATTTTCTCCGACAATATACGGTTGAGCACCTAAACATTGATAGTGTTAATACAGTTTGAACGGTTCACACGTTCTTGTTTCGTATATTCAGTTTCAGTTTACTTCAGTTCCGATGGAACAGGACTGTAAATGTCTTATTACCCAATCGACCTTCCAGAATTTCTTTCGGTGAAAAGCGTCAAAGGAGCGTGCACCACTAAAAAAGTTGGTTCATTTTTCTCAGGTATCTGCGTCGTATGCTATGAAATGTCAGGTGTTTTACACGCCATCCATCCTTCCCAGTATTTGTAGCTGCGACTGAGATACACGGAATGGGTTTCCTATACGGTTCTCCGCCGTGTATCAGTGCATGCATTGATTATTGCGCGTTGCTGTCCTACTACTATCCTACTACTACAGCGCCTGGCACCGCGATCATCAGAGATTGCAAACAGAGAAGAAAGAAAATTACCTTTTGGCAGTGCATCGATAATAGCGCGGTGCTCCTAGTCCTACGACCATCGGAGATTCCACACGGAGAAAAAGGATTGACCCTATCGCAGTGGTGGGTGCTTCTCCGCAGCTTTCCACCGAACGAAATTCTGGACGCTCGATTGGCTTGTCAGCCACCTACTGTCCTGTGCCTACTGAACTGAACTGAACTGAACTAAAGCCGGTGAGAGGTTAGCTAGTTAAAATTGGTGCGTACATTTAAAACATGACATTTAAAACGATGCATTATATAACAGGATTTTTTAAATCGTGGTAAAGACCGTATAAATTTAAAATGAAGAAACATTTAGCCAATTCTGTCAACAAGCGACCTGTATATTCGTGCAAAGAAGTCTGCGAAAAGCTCATGCCACAAAGAATCTAAACCATTTTTGAATGCACCTACCCTTGTGCAAGCGGGTAGTTCCTCGGGCAGCGTATTCCAGAAGCTTACCACTCTTCAACTAATATTTTAGAGAAGAACTCAGTTTTTTTCTTCACAAGCCCGTTGACGGGTGATCGATTCAGAAAACAACACAAAACTGTGCGTGAACAATATAAATATATTATTATTATTATTATTATTATTATTATTATTATTATTATTATTATTATTATTATTATTATTATTATTATTATTATTATTTTATTATTATTAATGTAATATTAATATTATTATTATTATTGTAGCGACCAAATCGTCATTGAGGAATAGTTTCTGTTACGGAAACTAGTTGCCTGCTACAAGCCACGAGATTCTTATACCGGGAGTGACGAGCGTTTACGAATCGATCCCAAATCAGAACAATATTTCAATTTACGCTGTACTATATTGACAAAGACGATTAACAAGCAAAATATAACAAACCTCAACGGTAATCGAATACAGGTTTGAACGCAAACCCAACATGTCCAATAAACGGAAGTCAAACAGCTCAGTTGAGAGCAGAAAAAATTACCGTTTACCAATAACGGTAAACACAGGTTACGGACAAATCAACATGTGAGGAAGCCCAAGTGCAGTTAAACAAAGGAACAATATTCGGGAAAGAAAAACTCTCACAGATTTGACATTTAGTTTAAATGTTATTTCTAATTTAGGGAACAAAAAAATATCACGGAATATTATGACGCAAAAAACTGGATAAGGAAGACGGGTGTAGGGTGGGAAACAAATTTCTCCAGTTCGTTTGATCTTGCTTGACCGAAAGAGGAATTCTCAAGACATCAACGCGGTTTCATACACCGCCCACCAAAATTCCTTCAAATCTGAAAAGCAAGTTAAGACACAAACACTGAACTGCGGGGCTCTCCTCTACCTGGCTACCCGACCCGTGTACCTTTGCGACGCATGACAGCGACTCGACGATCAAATGTTAGGTGGTATCTCTGGAGTTTGCAGACCCGAAGACCTGCCTCCCACATAAAGCATTTGCCTTCAGTGTAATCAACGTTCGTCTTCGCATGCAACCGGCAGACTGAAAATCCCCTGGTTGTGATAAAATTACCCCGAATATACTTAAGCATTGTACACAATCTCTATGCGGACCTCTTACTCAGTTATTCTGCGAATCTTTGTCGCAAAGTGTCATACCGACTGAATGGAAATCTGGTATAATCTCCCCGATTTTCAAAGGAGCCCGCAAATTACAGACCTGTTACTTTGTTGTCCGCCGTATTCAAGGTACTCGAAAGGATCGTGGCAAAGAAACTGAGCAAATACCTTGAGGAAAATAAGCTATTTTCGGGAGCCCAACACGGTTTTAGAAGGGGATACTCCTGCCTTACTAACCTTATCCTCACCCTTGACGACTGGACTCGAGCAGTAGATGCTGGGGATAATATCCATGTATGTTACCTCGATATGTCGAAAGCATTTGACCGTGTAAACCACAGTATTCTCTTGCAGAAGCTGGAACGTTGTGGTATCACTGGCAGTTTGTTAGCATGGTTAGAAAATTACCTGACTGATCGGTTTGTTCAAGTCTCTGTTGACGGTGCTCTATCAAAGTCGGTAGCCGTGACAAGTGGAGTGCCTCAGGGATCCGTCCTTGGACCAATCCTCTTCGCGCTTTATGCTAATGACATACCAGCTCTCATCAAATGCAAGATCGTACTGTTCGCGGACGATATAAAAGTTTGGTCGAAGATAAGTGAGTCGGAAAACTGCGAACTGCTCCAGAAGGATCAGGACAAACTCCAGGTTTGGTCCCTAAAAAATCGCATATTTTTCAATTTCCAAAAGTGTCACATGTTAAACATTGGAAAATATGTGGAGTACCAGTATTTTCTTGGAACACACAGCCTCTCGTGGACCATGGGACAAAGGGACTTGGGTGTGTTAATAAGCAACACCCTAGGGATGTCGAGCCACTGCAACTACGTCTATCGCAAAACATCACATAAATTGTCACTCTTGAAGAGAATTTTCGGTAGGTTCTCAAAACAGACAATTCCCTGTATTATAAATACGTACATCAGGCCCACGATGGAATATGCGGTTCAAGCATGGTCGCCGTGGCTTAAAAAAGATGTTGCGACTTTGCAACGAATATATCATCGAGCTACCAAACTTGTGACTGAACTCAACCGGAAGCCCTACAATGAGCGCATCAAAACGCTAAATTTATTTGATTATCCGCGTCGTTGTCTCCGAGGGGATTTGATTCTGGTTTACAATATTTTGAATACTAAAAATCACCCTCTGCAATGCTTATTGAATCTACGGAGCTCGCATAATACAAGAGCTCACACATTTACTCTAACTGTCCCTCACTCGAGACTAAACTGCAGACGACATTTTTTGCCGTGCGCGTTTTGTTTTACTTGGTCACAATCTGCCAGATTAACTGTTGTGAACTCACAACCACGCAAACTATCAAAGATTGAGCCTTGATGCCTATTTGACCCTAAAACCCGCTGCATCGAATGAAGAATAATATACATCTAACCACCATACACCTAATTGTTACCCACCAATCGAAAACAATTTCTGCCCTTGGATATTTTACTGATCTGCAGCTATCCCATAAAGCAATCTAATCCGGTTTTTGGTTTTGATTGTTAATTATTTCGTTGTTGTCAATATTCGTGTTTTTTGTTAAGTCTTATATGCTTTTTAGACCATTAAAAATTAAATGAATTGAATTGAACATGAATGCCCGGTGGTGTTCTCGGTCAGCAAATCCGAATCACGCCTTCACATCCAACAATACAAATAATCAGTATAATAAAGCAAGGACTTGATTTAGTGGTGCAGTCACACACGCCACGTCGCCTCACAATCACTGAACCACCTGTGCTTTTATAGGAAAACACTTTGCTCTACAGACAGACCCACCATGTCCTCCGTTCTGCACTTTCCCCAACAATAAGTCTATGTGGCAATCCCACCCGAACGA
>JACCGJ010000902.1:52139-81015 GCA_013407085.1 Atriophallophorus winterbourni
GCGGAGGACAAGTGAAGACTTGGCTCGCCACCGTGAGATCGGACGTGGAGCTGCTTGGTCTACGATCGGTTTACGGATGGCGCACGTGGGACCGGACCTGGCTTACAATCTGCGCGGATCTCGCATCTAACCGCCGAGCGTGGGCGGCTGCAATCCGTGACATCAATGAAGCCGACTCATCCTCCAGGAGGAGATAGACGCACTAAAGTAAAGTAAGTAAGTAACAGCATAGCAGGTTGAACTGTCGAAAAGACGAATTTTCTATCTGCACTGCGCAATCGCAAAACAATTTACCTGCGCATGTTATACTATCTGATAGCGTCGACAGTTTTAAAAAAATCACTCGATTCCCACATAAACGAGTGTGTTTGCGTTTGATAATGACCATTGACAACATTTTATGATAACTTATACCATTCGACCTGATTTTCATTTTGTAGGTCTTGCAAAGCATAGGTTTTTACCACCATCTATGAATAAATCTATGAGACTGGTGTTAAAAGCTTCCAAAATGTCTCGGCCGTAATTCAATCAAGCCAAAGTTTTGTCTGTTCACGCCGTGGAAAGAAATAACAGCTACATATACACCAAGCCTATCATCCGCCCAATGGAATATCAGTGGCGGTATTTTCATCCAAATAAATGTAGGAGCTCCATTCACGGTCCCGTAGAACATCACAATCCTTATGCAACAATCAGCGAATACTATTTGAGCGCAAACGAAAATAAGTATGGCAGCAGCCGCTTGGATGGTGATTTACCGCGATCAACCATAAACATACAATGTGCTGATGGCAGTTACATTTTTGAAACAGTTTACGAGAATGGTTTCAACTCACAGCCAAATCAAGATTTCGTATGCATGGCTTTTGCAAAAGTCGTCTCGTGGTATCTGTATCACGCTGTTCGAACGCAGGTATCAGGCTATTAGCTAGAACGCCTTCTTCGGTTTGGTTGAATTTCCACTGTCTGAAAGAGTAAAGAGAAGAACAATGAAAAAAGATAGATCAGAAAAATGTAACCACAATTGGTAGATCAATGCAGCTGATAATCTTCAAGATTACTTAAGAAATGCACCAAAGTCTGGACACGTATACTCTTGCGTAACCGAATGAATGTTGTTCTGCATCCGTTCGGGATTGGAATGCGATTCCAGTGATCCCGCAAAACTAGCAATCACCGATCACCGAAGATATTAGAGATAACCCGTGAATTTGAAACTAGTATTTTTGAAACATCGTCTGAAGGTAGATAATTCTTTCGCAGACACGCGTGATTAGTCTGATGCTATGTTGATCAATGCAGGGTTCCTCGATGGCGATTACGAAGTACACTTCAAGGACAGGTGACCTTGAAGAAACAGAGAACACAAATGTGCCAAAGTGATGTGTTGCTCACATCCCCCTGTTATTGGATTTGTCATTTAAACAGCCTGAAGTACTGTCAACCACATATCAGGTCACCGACAATGCACCACTGATCTAGCCACCACAACAAAAACGACGGCGCTAACAAATCGCTTCAAAAGATGCTGCGAAATGTGTGGAGTGGTGTACAGTGCTCGTCCTTCAATTTGGGTGTTTGAAAGAACAAAACTCATTGAACCATATGTAGGGTTTTAGTGTATGCCTTGAGTTATTGAAAGCATTACTCAACAATCAGAGCTGAAAAGTTTGCGAGCATGACATGCAATCGAAATTTAAGTGGATTGAAAACAGGTTAATTCTGTATTGTGGTACTCACAACCAATACATTTAAAATCAAAAACAAGCGATTTTTGGTTGTTTGCAGTCATCGGGTGGAGAAAGAAAAATTAGGTTCCACGAGCACTGTAACAGCGGAAATAATGTACTATGAAGCCAATACGTCACATACAGGAGGTCAATACTAACTCTGCGATCGACCACTTGACATGCTCTGGTCGATGTCAGCGCATGAATGGGAGACTGATATAGTCTATTTGCACATCAAGGTTCATTGAAAGAACTCTATTTAACTAAAGTTTATTAATTTCACATTAATAAATCTCAGTCTGTAGTTAAAGCCCGATCCCGAGACTCTTTATCGCTTGCCTTTTCAAAGGATCAGCCGGTAGAGATAGATTGTTATTGCTTACGCTTCATGCAGCAACTTTAAAATATGCGTCTGAAAGTTACAAAATCTCAAACCAACCATCGCAAAGATGGATCTCCACTGAGTCCTTTGTGCCTTACTGAGAGGTTAGGTATATGAAGATCGAAAGAGAGGCGTGGCTGTGTTGGTCGAGCCAACCTCACACAACAAAGTCAAAGTCGTTAACTAAAGGACTCCTTTCACAATTGATGGCCCAGAAACACGCAGTCTGTTCAATTCAATGTATCGACCTATCCCTAAGATATCAACATATCCGCATGATTTGTGCATTAAGAGCAAACTTTGGAAGCTGTTGTCGATCCCTTGTAGAATGCTGCTTTCGCATGGTGAATTGACTGCCAGCCTCGTTGGAAGGTATCTTTTGTGTACGAGCGAGAACTAAGCTCTCCGATCATTTTAAAACATGTGAAGAAAATGATATGGACAGGAATATTCTTGTAGAAATCGGAGTGCTTCAACACTTAACCAAAAAACCGGCAATTGGGCCAGTCAAGAGAAAACGGTTAGCGGTTGCGCAATCATTGGTGAACAGTCTTTCAGGAACGTTGGATTGATCGAATAAGTTGCTTACTTTTTGTATAACGGGCCTTTAGCGAAACTGGTTTGCAGTTACACAAAATCCTACGCCAGCTGATGGAAAGAATTTAAAAACCTTTTCGCACCGAAGCCCACGTTGAACTGATGGAGAGAGCAGTTTGGGAACTCGATCTTGCTATCATAACAACGAAGTTTTCTCAATACACTTCGTATCGCATTACGATCAAGCACGACCCAATATCGAAGCTCATTCATCCCATTTGTCCCAAGTGAAAAGTTTTAAAACGAGGTTGCCTTTGGAGACAAATTCCTCTCGTTGATGTGTTTTCATTTTTCCGTCGTTGATATCTATCGATAGTGTACCGCTTTATTAATATAAAGCTAACATTTCGAGCAACTTAGAACAAAGGGTTTACATTCGTCATTTGTTTTAATTGCAACTGACGTTTGCAATTTATTGAGATGAACTGACGGTAATCATTGGCTAACTCGTTTACGATTATTGGGACACATTCTAGGGATGTTCAGACACTGCTTAGCAAACCACGCCTTATTCAAAGAGCCTGGTAGAGGCTGGAAGAATCAGCCCAGTGGCCAACCAATGAGATGGTGCTCTATGTTAAAGGATCTATCTTAGACTTGAACGACATCAAAAGGCTGATCTATGCAAATTGCCACACAGCCATCGATTGCATATTGGCTAAAATAATGTCAGGTTGCACAGGCCTAGACAGATATCAAAAATGAAACGTAAAACTGTAGAAACCAGCGTATCACCGCATTTAGCTCAATACCAGTAGCAAATCAATTCAGCAACATGACAAGAATGCAGATCCGTGCACTGCAGTAAGGAGAATACACGCCATTACCAGGCGAAAGACCAAATGATCATGGTTTTGTGTTTGGTAGAATGCTGCTTAGACATCTTCCATTGATTCAGCAATCACGTTTGGTCTGCTAAAGGCTCCGTGCCAGAAGTAAAGCGCTGCTCCAAAACTACTTCAACTGATCATATTTAAATTCGTTCTGATGAAGTCAAATCCAATATGGTGGAGACGCGTTGCAAGACCCAAGTAGTCAGAACAAGGGTTTGAGTTTTTTCATTCTGAACGGATAACGTAGGGTTGAGGTAGATGCGTCAAGTAAGATGTGTGAATGAAGAGGTAAACGTAAAATTACGTGAAGCTTTCAGATTGGCAAGCTACAAACTTGTCGCACATATCAAAATTTCTATTAGGAATCCACGAGACGTTGAGGTATACAAGGAATGAAATGCCAGTGTGAATTGTATCGATCATAACAAATAATGTTGAACACACTGAATAGCCTCGGAGTATATTTTCCCAGCAGCCACTTCATCTGGGACGGCAAGTTTCATCAAAATCAGGACCAACACAGCTCGAGCGATTAGGTGATAAACGGACGATTCATCTGCACCATCGCATGCGGAACTCTGCGTGGCAATAACCTTGAGACAATAAACAATGTATTGACGGAGCAGCCTGGCCGCGTCTTCAAAGCGCTCGATTCGAACGGAAATGCGCGCGGCGTTGCTGAAATGATCAATAGCATCGTTGAATCTTTCCTCCGTCTGAAATGAAACGTCACGATGAACGAAAGGACACATGATTCAATTCCAGAAAAGCATTCACAATTAGTGAATTGGAAATAAAAGCAAAACAAACTTTGTCACGAAAACAGTAGCAAATCGAAGTAATGCATCTAAGGAGCGTAGCATAGCAGCCATCGTAATTCATCGATTGAAAAAATGATGAAATTTGATCGTCAAAGACCCTAACGTCAATCACCAAACGGTGAGCAATCAGATAGATTTCTCATGGATGAACAGTGACAAAGTCAAATGAGTTGAATAACTTTGAGGGGAAGCCAAACACAAGTAATAATTCTCTACAAATAAATAATGAAGACCGTATAATCGCGTTTCTTGTCCTAATGTCTCTTATGTTGTTCAAACAAGCTCTGAGGACACTCGATCAAACTTTAATTATGCATCGTCCTCCCGTAGTTTAACGCCACTTGTCCACTGCGTCCCTGAGGTCAACCTTTCCGAAGTTGATAGCGTTTTCACACGAATCGCACAATACAAGACAACGCAACTTGACAGCGCATGTCTATCTTATATTTGACAATCATGTTACCGCAACCGTGTCCTCCACTTGCCTGAGCCGGTGGTGGCTTTGCTGTGATCGGACGATTAATTTCGTGTCAACCGGTTCACTTCAAATGGATTTGTTTGACCAGCTTGGACTGCTCACGTATTGTTCAATAGCAGTTGACGTTGTCTGCTCCTGTCACTCCACCGGTCCTCATGCAATTGTTGTTATCGGTCTGCTTAGTGCTTCTTGCTCTTGTGGTCATCGTCCGAGAGCTCACGATAAACGCATTTCGCTAGTGTGGTTCACTTCTTCACAATATCGCTGCTTTTATTTTGGGGTACATGTATCTTGCCGCGCGAACACGATAAGAAAAGCGGAATTCCGTGAGTATAGACAGTGCTAAACAGTGAAACGTAGAAATTTGAGTTGCTAAAACCAGATGATACTACAACATTTAGATCGGTAAGATCCAGCGGATCCAAAAGCAGATAAGAGGGAAACTATGTTCAAATCATGTTCGAATTCATGAAGTGTAAGGTAACACCGAGCAGATTAGCGAATATGGAATGACAATTGAATAGATCTAATGATGGTGAGTATAGGCTAGCATTTTCAGGCGCATACATGTAAAAATTCAAGAAAGTGCATGGCGGAACGGTCCAAGATCATGAACATTGGCATTATCATCGGAAACGTGATTTAAACTATATCATGCATCAACGGTTAAAGCCATGCTACCATGGTATAATGCTTGTAGGAATGAGCCAAAACTTATACGACAGCAGTAATTCATGCTTAGGTTGACACCACAAGCAGCTTTAATGTGTCCTGCTAAATCGATACGAATTCAATGCAATTCACCAAGACGAAAATTTCAAATCAATCCATTCAGAAACACACAATAAGATAACATTGTCCACCGCAGAAACAGTTTCCGCCCCTGATACGATCGCAAGGAATATATCGCAGTGAAGATGCTCCCGAGACAATATCCTGATGAACTACTCAAGCGTACACCACATCAATGGTGTATCCATGAGAATAATACGCGCACTGCAATGGTCAGCCACAACCGATGGGTCGTATCGATAAAGTTTCGTGAAAATCAATAATTTGTGTGGGATATGTATACAAGGTAGATGACGAATGGACACAAGAGCGCTCCGGAATAAAGAAGAGTGAGAGAAAACAGATAACGAAAATATGCGCCTATAAAAATACTGGAATCGATGTTGAACCAGAAGCTTATTAGAACTTACGATACAAGCGTCCGCAGCTTTTTCGTAAAATTTAGCAGCTTGGAGAGGAAGAGCAGACTCCAATGATCTGTGAAAAATGAACTAATACAACCTCAAATGGTCAGCAAAAAAGTGCGATACCAACTTAGTAAATGAAATAGTGGTTATAATAAAAAACCTTGAATTTAACGGTGCTAGAGCATGTACCAAATCTAGACAAACTACCGCATAGTCAGACAGTGCGTGGAGTAGGATACTGTCAAGTTGCTAAGGCCTAGACAAATATAAAATGGCAGTGAGACTCCAGCATGTTTTCCCATGCAGATCAGTAACTTTAGCAAATCAATTTCCCAGTGTTAGCTAAACAGTACTGCGAATTTGTGCATCGCGATCGTCAATGAGCAGAGGACGAGAACCTGACGAGGTACCAGGCATCTTCACCAGGGTGAGCAGGCAATCAAAGGTGTACAATAAAACAGATGAGCGTAATACGCAACCATTAAAAGAAGTTTTGTAGTTCCAGTGGCATAGACTATGCATGTCTAATCTAGGCACAGACTACTTAATTTGGTAGTTCATCTGACGGGTTCCGTATTGCCTATTCAAAAACGTTCGGATAAACGGTATGGTGTGAAGGTGAATTAATTTGAGATCGTGGTGCAGCAGATGGAAGTATCCAGGGGATAATATCGATCACACAGAAAAGTGTTATCTCAAATACAATGAAGTTTTGAGTGAGAAATCGCCGTAGAGTTGGGGAGTAGCATGTGTAAGATAAAATTAGCGAGCAATAACGCACATTCGTGTACACGTTTAATGATAATATATCACGTTGCTTAGTTTGGGATACGGAGCTCATAGGTTAACTATTTTAACATCCACATACAGAATAAACAGAAAAACTGGTAAGTCGACCGAAGCTGAAGAACTGTGGGAAGAACCTTCTCTAAAAAACGCAACGCTTTAACTTGACTTACGTTGATTCATAAACTACATCTTTTGTGGAGTTTTAGAAAATCAGGCATATCGAAATACAGCGAAAAAGATTCTATGGCCAGTGGCATCATGGTTGAAAGTGCTGTACAAGTGATACGGATGGGCGATCGTGCAGCACTTCTGTGCTGTGGAGCCAACACCGTGTTGGTTCCAAGGGTTGTCATAGCCGGGGGGTGGCAGTGGGGATAAGTTCCCAGCGTTAATAAAAAGCCCCCATATTGCACGCGTCTCAAATAGCCTCTGACAACCAAGTCCAGCTTATGGCCTGCACGAGTGGCTCCCAGAGCCCGGCGGAACTGCTTCTACAAACAGGAGAAGGAACTAGGGCGAGTGACTGGCGCCTGAAAACCAGTTTGCTTCAGGCAGATGGAGGTCGTTAGCCTGGGAGGGCATTTCATCTAAGGGAAGGATAACCCTGATTTTCAACCTCCGCTGCCTTGCGGGATACCCGATCGCGTGAAAGGCTTCGGGAGAAAACCCCAAGGAAAAATCTGAAACAGAGTCTGGTAGACACACCACCTCTTTCTGGCAACACCTTGCTGCCTTGCAGGTCGCACTTGTTTGTGAAAAGGCTAAAAAAGCTAACTCAAACAAACGCCGTGGTGCTGGGCACGCCGCGTTATACGCAAATTTCCAAGAATCTTCATTGAAACCGACTCATCCTCCAAGAGGAGATAGTCGCACAAAGTAAAAGTAACACCGTGTTAAATTGATTGGCCACCAATGAGGTACATGCGAATACACGCTGCAGTCTCACTGTCATTGCTATATTCCTTTTCCATATATGTCTAGGTCTGGAGAACCTGAGTATTTTAGTTCATGTGCAGTGTTTTATTGCGCGGCACTTTGTTTGGATTACATCATCATCATCAAAGACAGCAATACACCGGTAGCACGTACCGAATGCTTAACTGCCATACAACCATGAAAAGGTAAAATCCTACAAGATGGGGAAGAGTAGGACTTAAATTGCTACGGCTTCTATAGAAGAGTAAGCACAAACAAACTGGGTAGAGGTGCCTACACCTCGAATGGAACATACATTCAAACAAGTTTCGTGAACGAGTAGAGCGACATCAGCATGGCAGCTTTCTTGCGGCTTTCACTGTCATGCATCATAATAAGCTTTTCTCGTCGCACCGCTTGACAACGTACAAGGTTAAGCAAACACTCCAAGAATATGCTTAGTGCAAGACCGCCATTGAACACGGTTTCGGGACATATCCTGAAGCGTAACTAACCACTGCGATATCTGGTCGCGGGGACACCAGCCTGGAAGACGCGCTGCGCCTACTTTGGAAAGGTTACTAGTAAGGGTTTTTAACTGCCTATGCCATGTGACGTTTTGGCCACCCCTAGATTTACGCCAATCAGGATGTGGCGTCGCAAAAAGAATCTGTTTCGAAAGTCGGTAGTCCGGCATCCGTAAAACGTGACCCAGCCAGCGTAACCTATGCAGGTTGATCTGCTTCTCTATATCGACATTACTAGAAGAAGAAGAAGAAGAAAACTTTATTCGTTAAAACGAATTTTCAGCGAATCAAATTAGTTTAAACACAAATTTTTTAATGCGAATAAGAGAGACGTCAAACTTTGATAGGAAAATTTGAGATTGCCAGTCACATTCAAATCTAAAACAGCTTCGGTTTCGTCTGCAGGCTAATGCCTGCTTTGTGATGGAAGTTGGTGAAAAGTCAGGCTGCACAATTTTTAAACCCTCATGTATAAGTTTTCTTTCGCATTTTTCTGACCGGCGCAGCAAATTCCCCATCCTTCAAAATCAAAATATTGCGCAGCATTTAAAGCGTGCGGGGCATCAAACGTCCTTCGCTTACATCGCGACATGTTAAAACGTTTCAAAAACAGAAGGTTCCGTGTTGACTGGAAAAAATAAAAAGGCATGAAAACATCAATTTTGAGCACGGCCGATTCAAAGGCCCCGCTTCAACAACTTATTTCGGAGAGCATCGGTGCGCATACGATTGTAACAGCTAACTCCTAGAATGCTGCGGAGACACCGGTTGTCAAATACTTGGAGACGCTGAATGTGTTCTTTGCGTAAGGTCCAGGTTTCGCACCCATATAGTAACACAGCTTGAACTGTCGCTTTATAGACTCTACCCTTGAGTAACAGAGATAGTCCTTTCTGACGCCAGAGGTGACCTAGGTTGCGGAATGCTACGGTCGCTTTAGAAATGCGTGCCGAGACCTCGTCATCTAACGATGCAGAATTATTGATACAACTACCAGGATACGTAAAACGATCTACAATTTCAAGAGCCTGATTGTCAAGTAATAAAGTGCTGTTCGATATGTCGATGTCCTGCAGCAGAACACTGCACTTAGAGGGTGCAAAACGCAATCCAAATGCGGCACAATACTAGATAGCTTGTTCAGTATCGCCTGTGCATCTGTGTACGAGTCGAAGAGCAGAGCTATATTATCAGCATAATCCAAGTCGAGAAGCTTGACGCCTGGCATTATGTGAACTCCGAAAGCTGGGGCACCATCATTGCACAACTCCATAATTGCATCAATTACAAAATTGAACCAAAACGGAGAAATCGGGCATCCTTGTCGGACGCCACTTGTGGTGTGGAATTTGGGTGAGACTTCGTTGTACACCCTAACGCATCCGGATGTATGAGCATAAAGTGAACGTAGTATGTTGACATAGTTTTGCGGAACGCCTTTGCACAGCAAGGTGTTAAACAGGACATTTCGATCGACTGAATCAAATGCTCATTTGAAGTCTAAAAAGATGGCTATTGTCGGCTGTCGATAAGTGTGCCGCAGTTCTAAGATCCGTCGAAGAGTAAAAATGTGATCGACACAGCCTCTGCCAGGCCGGAAGCCAGCTTGCTGCTCTCGGATCTGTGATTCCCTATGCGATGTTAATCTTCGAAGACATATAGACGCTAATAATCTCGTAATGATGGGAGTGAGACTTATTCCACGATGATTAGAGCATGAGCTTCGCACACCTTTTTTAAATATAGGTATGATAACCGATTCGCCCCAACTCGGAGGGACGGATTCTGATAACCACACTTCACGGAGGAGATCGCCTAATGTGCTGATTAGGACTTGGCCACCTTCTTTGAACAAGACCGGTGGTATGTCATCGGGGCCAGCAGCTTTGAATCGTTTCATGGATTCGATACATTCTTTAATTTCTAAATCATTAGGGGGATCTACGCTAACAGACCAAGGATCATACTGCTTCAAATGAGGGAAAGATTCTGTTGCAGGCGACCAACTGAATTGTTCTTCAAAATGTTCGGCCCAACGTGAGAGGCGGCGATTCTTATTAGTGATAAGAGTACCGTCTATTTCAGCGATAGTCTCACTCACTCTTTTTTTCGTAGGCCCAGTCGATCGAATAAGTTGGAAGAGTTTCCGCACGTTACCCGCATTATTTGCTATTTCCATTTCTTCGACCTTATTTAGCCACCACCTTTCTCTGTCTAGTCTTAAGCTCCGTTTAAGTTCATTCCTCACGCGTCTACGCTCTGTGTTGTGTCCAGGATCATGAGGTATTTGGCGTCGCTGGTGAAGAATTTCGATAGAGCGCTGTGAAATCCAGTGGGACTTTTGGGTTGGTTGTGTAGTCTCACAGGCTGTTATTGCAGCGGCTCGCATAATCCCTGCTATTTTGTTCCACCTTTCATCGGCAGTTGCACACTGAGCAACTGGGAGTGAGTTACTCAAGGTGGTCCTATAAATGTCTTGAACTGCAGGCAGAGAGAGTTTTTCGACCACAATGCGTTTCCCATTCGAAGGCTTCGTACCGGAGAACTTTAACGAGAACCTACATCGCACAAGAGCATGATCTGAATCTATGCAGGTATTCCAAAAGGAGCGGCAGTCCTCAATGCAACCTCTCCAGCGAGCACTTATGGCGATATGGTCGATTTGGGACGAAGGTTGGCTTCCATCCGGCGAGCGCCATGTGGCACATTGACATCTTTTATGGCGAAAGGAGGTGCTGCTAATGAATAATCGAGATTGTGCACAGAATTGTATAAACCGTTCACCATTATCTGTGCGTTGGCTTTCAAGACCAAACATGCCACCTAATTGTGATTCAGATGTATCTAAGCGACCCAGTCTGGCATTCATATTTCCCGCTAAGACAACAATATCGGCGCTTTTTGCACGTCGCAAAAGAGCATAAAGATCGTCGTAGAAGACGTTCTTCTCGTCGTCGGAATTGGTGTTAGTCGGAGCGTAAGTTGCTAAAATAAACAAGCATCTCTGATTAGAAGATTTTGAGTTTGGTCTAATATTAGTGGCTAGTCTAACTGCGCACATCCTGCTATTCCAAGGAATCCAATCGATTAGACATGATTCGGCACGTGAATTCAGCACTATACCAACACCCGCCTGTCCTGAGATGGCAGCTACAGAATCACCAGAGCAGCACAAAAAGTAGCGAGTTGAAAGGTTTGGGGCAGTAAGTTCAGTAATTATGGACGGATCATATAGGTGCGTTTCCGATAAACAGCAAACATCAATAGATAGACAAATGATGCACAAAACCTCGATCGTCGATATGGGCCTATTAGAGATTTTTGCATCTAAGTAATAAACAGGTTTTTTGAAGTATTGTCATATTCGGATATACAGTGACACGTAAAATAAACGTTTGATACGGAGGGTATGTGATTATCACGGGGATAACGAGGGGGAAATGAAGTTAATGTACCAAATAAATTTTGCTATACACAGTGTGTTAGTGATAACGCAGGTAAAACTTACTTAGCAGCGCGTGCGTATAAGAAAACAGCACTGTCTACTGCCCCACATCGTTGATAATATTCACCAGCGTGTGAGAACAATTCAACAGCAGCATCATATTGTTGTATGTCCTTACGCAGCAATGCAGCTGTTTCAAAATTCCTTGCGGCTTGGAAGTACGAATTTGTTTGCAAATTCAGTTCCGAAATCTAAAAAAATATTTCGATATCGGTGAAACAGCACAAAAACCTTTTGATAAATTTCAGCAGCCTTATGTAAATCATTGACTTTGCGGTAGCCTAAAGCTGCACTTGTGTAGTATTCAATAGCGCTGTCATAGTCTGGTGATCGCTTGAAAATAGAAGTTTTCAAGCTGCAATTAGATAATGATTCGGGTACCTCTTTTCTGCTTTTCTTAGCCACACTTCTATTTCGGATTCAACAGACACCATCGAACGACGAATGTATAAAGGAACACCTGAAATAATGATGATCGAGATTAAAATGATAATGAGAAGTTTGGTCGATTTATTATCATTTTCAAAATACGCACACGAAAAAGATTAATATGACAACTACATGTTGAGATACCACACGAACAATGTCAAATAAACTTTCCCCGTTGACATGATCTTCTCCCTGAGACAACTTCAAGAAAAGTGTCGGGAACAGCGTATGCCATTATACGCTGTTTTTATTGATTTACCGAAGACATTGGACTACGTCAGCAGGGAGGGTTTTTCAAAATGCTTGATCTGATAGGCTGCCGCCCTAGGCTGCTCAAACTCGTCAATTCGTTCCACTCATGCATAAAGGGCCCAGTCTATTCTAACGGTTTCAGTTCAGAAGCCTTTGAAATTCGCCGAGGCGTCAAACAAGGGTGTTCTTGCTCCCGTTCTGTTCGGCATTTTCTTTGCTCTGCATCGGAAGCACGCTTTTAGGACGAGGATAGAAGGCATTTACCTATGCACGCGAAGTGATGGCAAGCTTTCCAACCAGAACCGGTTGAGAGCAAAAACAAAGGCAGAAATGTGCGAATCCGTGACCTGCTGTTTGCCGACGATGCAGCCATTATTGCTCACTCCCAAGAGAACCTCAAGTCGCTAATGGACTGTTAGTCGTCGGTATGCAAAGACTTTGGTCTAACAATCAGCATGAGCAAGGACCCCAAAAAAAAGGGGGGGGGGGCATGGTGTCTTCTTCTATCTTCTTCTTCTATATTATAATATATATATATATATATATATATATATATATATTTAAAGAAGCAGGCGAGACGGCCGTATCAGAGTTGCACGAGCTGTTCTCAAATGTTTGGATGGATGAGATGGCACCTGCCTCATGGGGTGAATCCCGGATAGTACCAGTCCATAAAAAGGAGCACGGAACGAATGTTGCAACTATGGCGAAATTTCGCTTATTCCAATGGCAGCTAATATATTGGTCGCCATCCTTCGAAGTCCTTCCTCTCTCTCTCTCTCGACGCAGACACGAATCAATTCGTAAAGCCTTCGCATGTTACCCATAGCTGACACTCTTTCCACCAAATCTCACGGTCGCGCCTCAGACTATCTTTGATTAGAAGTCCAAGACACTTCCGATCATTTTCATACTCCAAACCACTAGGTAAGGCACGACGCTGTTCGAATAGCATGGACTTCGCATAAATCTAGTGGTGCGACGGTTGACGAGATACTTTTCAACAGTCTGAAGCAGAGTCGTAGAGTGCTTGATTAAAGTACTGCCAATGACAATCCACATGGACCGGACGAATTTTTGAAAGAGAAACCGACAGATTATCCCGAAATCTGGCTTTTATATCAGGTAGCGATAAAGCGTTTGTGTCTAGTTTGGGACGCTTGAGTTTGGGTTTACCTCCGAATTGAAGGTTGATTGTTGCGCACACTAAAGCGTGATTATAATCTACACTAGTACTCCAATAAGATCGGCAGTTTTTGTCACTACCTCGACACCCGTAGCTTATCGCGATATCGTCTTGCTACGCCCGAATACGCTGTGATGGAGAGCACCAGGTAGCTAGATGGCGTTTCGGATGTCAAAAATTTCTGGAGGCGAGGAAGAGGCGGTGGTCCGCACAGAGGGACAACAATCTTTCTCCATTGTCTGTTCGGTAGACTGACATCCCATACTTGTCATGTTGTATACGTAAACTTTGATCATAACTGTCACATGTTTCATCTATTGAACTCGTCTTTTGCAGCATTGTATACTGGAATTTTCTAGTTGATTAAAGCCTTTATTATTGTTATATTTGCACAATCTGATACAGATATAGTGCCGTTCAACATAAACAATGAGATGTACAAAGCGAGAAGGGGGGTAAAAGCGTTGTCATCGGCATCGTTGAACGTAGGCATGATACTACCCGGTTGCCTACACCGAAGTAGGGATTAAAGCCTTACAATCAGGCGTTGTCTTCTAACCGTGTGGCTGCTCATTCAATCTGTTCTACAACAATAAAAATGCAACCTCAACAATTTAATCAACTAGAAAATGGACCGTTTTCTTCGCCCTGATCGATTCGATACTGATCCGAATTCCTGCGATGCTACTGAATCTTGGGAACAATGGTTTTTAACGTTCACAAACTTCCTCGACATAATTCAATCATTGAACCCTGATAAATTGAAAACTCTTATCCACTTCCTGTCTCCCTCCGTCTACAAACTCATTTCTGGATACACCGACTATGAAACCGCCATATCTGCTTTGCACTCATTATACGTTCAACCTAAGAATGAAATATTTTCACGCCATTTACTTGCTACTTGTAAATAATCCCACACTGGAAATCTCGACCAGTTCATGCAGAAGCTCCGTAATTTGGCAAAGGATTGTAAACTTAAAGCTGTTAGCGCGGAGCAGAATCAAGAAGACGCTATTCGTGACGCTTTCATAAGCGGACTAATTTCCAGCTCTATTCGTCAAAGATTATTAGAACATAAATCACTTGATGTGAAATCCGCTTTTAATCAGGCGAAAGCACTTGATCTCGCTCAACAACAGGCGGTTTCATTTACCCAATCTGTTCCCAGTTCCTACGGTGAAGCCGTTGTTGAATCAACCCATTCTACCGTTGCTCGAAATCATGATAATTCAGAGGCAACTGTGGCGGCAGCTCGTACGAATTGTTTCTTTTTTTGGATACGATCGTCATCCGCGCTTTAAGTGTCCTGCGAAAGATGCTCTATGTAAGTCTTGTGGAAAAAAGGACATTTCCACAAAGTATGCCGTTCGAGTGACAAATCGAAACATGCGTCTTTTGCTACTTCTTTTCTTTCTTCTGCCATAACTACAGCTGCAGCCCCAACCAGTCTTGCCAAAGCAGTTACTCAAATAATTGTCAATGGTGTACCTCTACAAGCTTTATTCGATACCGGAAGCTCTGAAAACTTCGTTTCTGAAACAATCGTGCAACAAAATCGCTGGCCCGTCCTCGAATCTACTAATCAAATCATATTGGCTTCTACTTCCATGCTGAGCCAAACGAAAGGCCATTGCTTTGTGTCCCTCGTACATAAAAATGACGTCTAACAAAACATAAAACTATCTATTCTTCCAAATCTATGCGCCGATGTTTTGCTAGGACACGACTTTCTTCAACGCCATCGATCAGTCGAAATACCGTTTGAAGGAATGAAACCACCATTCTCTCTCTGTAGTTTGTCGGTTGCCCTGCTACCGCCAACATCACTTTTCACTCACTTACAACGAGATTGTCGTCCTATATCTACAAAGTCAAGAAGACATAGTCACGATGATGAACTCTTTATTCGTTCAGAAATCACGAAACTACTCAATGATGATATAATCAAACCCTCCCAATCACCTTGGCGAGCACAGGTTCTGGTGACAACGAATGAAAAACACAAAAAGCGCATGGTTGTTGACTACAGCCAGACAATCAATCGGTATACTTTATTAGATGCGTACCCTTTGCCGAGAATCGACGACTTGATTGAAAAAAATTTCACAATTCGCGGTCTTCAGTGCACTTGATTTACAAAGTGCATATCACCAGGTTCCAATAAAGCGAAATGACCGACTCTATACGGCGTTTGAGGCTTGTGGCAATTTGTATCAATTCCGGCGTATCCCTTTCGGGGTAACCAACGGGGTTGCCTGTTTTCAACGTGCCATGGATGAATTAATTCGTGACGAATCTCTTCAAGGAACGTTCGATTACGTTGATAACATTACTATATGTGGGCGAGATGAACAGGAGCACGAAGTCAACCTCAACAAATTTCTACAAGTCGTTGAAAAATACGGTCTGACTCTGAATCGCACCAAATGTATTTTTTCGGTCAGGCAAATCAAGTTGTTGGGCTATGAAGTATCTGCTGGTAATGTCAAACAAGACCCAGATCGCTTCGAAGCTCTACTGAAACTTCCACCGCCATGTGATCTGAAAGCACAACAGAATGTTCGCATATTACTCACAGTGGTTTTCTAAATTTTCTGATAAGATACATTCACTAGTTCAGAACAAATCTTTTCCACTTTCAGGCAAGCCTTAGCATCGTATGAAACCTTAAAGGCCGAACTGGTCCAAGCATCACTTTTCTCGATTGACTCCAACGTGCCCCTGGTAGTTGAAACCGATGCTTCCGACGTAGCAATCTCTGCTACACTCAATCAAAGCGGACGACCGGTTGCATTTTTTCTCGAACTTTATCTCCCAGCGAACGCAATCATCTAGCTGTTGAGAAAGAAGCTTGCGCCATTGTCGAAGCGATACGTAAATGGAAACATTATCTTCTCGGTTATCATTTTAAACTGATTACTGATCAAAGATCAGTTGCTTTCATGTTCGATAACAAAGTGGCCAGCAGAATCAAAAATGATAAAATCCAGCGTTGGCGTATTGAACTTTCGCAATACTCGTATGACATAGTACCGACCAGGTGCTGACAATATCGTGGCCGATACTTTATCTCGTGCTTTCTGTGCGAATGTTCACTCATTATCCGAATTAAAGACAATTCATTGCTCTTTGTGCCACCCCGGAATTACTCGAACATTCCATTTTATCCGTTCGAAAAATTTGCCTTTTTCTCTCGAGGATGTAAAAACAGTTATTCGACAGTGCGCTGTTTGCTCACAATTCCATTCATATAATGAGCCTCTAATCAAAGCAACCCATCCATTCGAACGTTTGAGCATGGATTTTAAAGGACCGATCCCTTCTACAACCAAAAATCGTTATTTATTATTTATTGATGAATTTTCTCGTTTTCCGTTCGCTTTCCCATGTCCCGATATCTCCAGCTTTACAGTTATTTCCAAACTAATTGAACTGTTTTCTGTATTCGGTATGCCATCTTATGTGCACTCTGATCGTGGTTCATCGTTCATGTCTACAGAACTCAAATCCGTTCTGCATTCTCTAGGAATAGCGACGAGTCGAACTACATCATACAACCCTCAGGGTAATGGGCAAGTGGAGCGCTGGAATAGTACCCTGTGGAAAACAACATCTTTGTGTTTGCGAGAAAGGAGCTTATCTGTAGAAAATTGGGAATATGTGCTTCCTGATGCATTGCGCGCAATCCGATCACTTCTGTGCACTGCCACCAATGAAACACCTCACGAGCGCATGTTTAAACACAATCGCAAGTCCCCTGTCGGCACTACTCTTCCTCATTGGCTCATGGAGCCTGGACCAATACTGTACCAAAGAAATACGCGTACATCAAAGTATGAACTGATCGCAGAAGTTGAACTGTTAGAAAGTAATCCCCAGTACGCCCACATTCGTTTGTCTGACGGTCGTGAGGAGACGGTGTTACTTCGTCATCTTAGTCCAATGAATGAGACACCTCACTCATTAGAAGTTACATCCCACACGGCTGTGCAATTCGTGCACGCCATTCTGTGCTGCTACGGCTAACATCTCGCTAACATTGATTGGCCAACGGTGTGAGCTGCATGCGGAGTACACGCTGGAGTCTCACTACCATTCTCATTTCTATTTACCCCCTCATATCTGTTAGGCTGGGCAACTGACGTATCTTAGCCCACCGTGCAGTCTCTGACTGTGCGGCACTTTGCCTTGGATAAGGCTTGTGCATCATACATACATACATTACATCCCACAATCACACTACATCGAACGAACCGGTCAAGAATTCAGACGCGACACCGAGATGTAACGTGGATCAATTGATTGAATTCAAGGTCGGCGTGCAAGTCTTCTCGCTGATTTTTTGATTTCGTATTTATTTGATTATCAACGGCTTTCAATATGGGTATAACCAGAAAATCTGCAAATGTATGCAATACAGCAGTGACTGCAAAAAGGTCTCAAGAGAATCGTAGTGGCATCCCTCGGGCTTCCGAGGGGACACAATCCGCCGGTACTAAAATCGTTAAAACTAGTGAAAAGAAGTTTACCTGTGGTAATAGCCAATGCTCTCGCCCCGTAAAAGATGGCATAGAATGTAGTAATTGCTCTACGTGGTACTATCCTCCGTGTTCAGGGTTGTCAACTAAGGAGCTGAAAGAACATTCAGCAGATGAAAACAAGTTGTGGTTTTGTGTGACCTGCCTTGCAACTCCACTCATGCGTTACATGACCAAGCAAATAGTTGAATATAAGCAAACCTCCGAAGCAACTCAGAAGCGCTTAGATCTTCTCGAAGCCAAGTTGTCTTCTCTGTTCCAATCCATCACTCCAACCGTACCCAACGTAGCACAAGTAAGCTCACTGATTCCGACATTCGCTACTACTGCTGCTTCTCTGCCGATCTGCACTCGTTCTCCATTCACCACCAACAAATTGTCTCCAGATTCATCAGAAAAATATACTCATGTGAATTTCACAGCAGTGAAGAAAATAGCCCCGGAGGCAAGCTCCCGTTCCATAGATGCGTTAACCGTGATATGTACCAATGTGCCGGAAGCGACTTCACCCTGTTTCAAAACTCGACAAGCGCAAGATGCGCAACAATGGCGGACCGTATGTGAGTCATTGAAAATTTCTTCAGAGGCTGAGAATATTGTGCGTTTGTCCAGACATTCGAAATCAGTACATATTGGCGAGCCTAGACTGCTGCGCGTCACGCTTAAATCCTTGGTAGATGTTGAATCCGTTTTGCTTTCTGCATACACCTTGCGCAACGGAACCTCACCCATTCGTATATTTCCGGACGTGTCATGGATTGAACGGCAAGCTAAGAAGGAAGCGAGCTTCAATTGGAAACAAGATAACGACAAGAAAAGCATCTTTATTCTTGGAGTTCCGGAACTAAATGACGCGGATGCCAATAAAAACACCATTCATGACTGCGAACAATGGCGTTTCATACAACAACAAAGTAAAATAATTGATACTTTGACTATTGGTTTGAAACGATTGCCTGCCTCACCTACCTACAAGGGCTCAGGGCCCCGTATACTCAAAGTGACTCTCCAATCCGAATCCATGGTGAGCGATGCGTTACAAAGTTGGTATCAACGCAAACGTTTTGCGCCTTCCGAGATCCGCCTCCGCTCTGCCCTTGATAAAACGCGAAGTGGCAAACTTCAAAGTGGTCCTATCGGTGATATAGTTTGTGCCTCAAAAAACTTAACTCCTCCGGTCCTTTCAGGATCGGCGCAATAAACAACCACAATAACTGTGAAGACCCCGCTCTACACCGCGAAAGCCTGAAGTGTTTCTACACCAACGCCCAGGGTCTGCTCAGTAAACTTCCTGAACTTCGTGCTCGACATGCGGCTCGGAATTTCGACGTTATAGCTGTAACTGAGACCTGGTTAACACCATCCGTTACAGATGCCGAAATCTTGCTTGATGGTATGACAGTCATTAGAAAAGATCGTCCCACCAAGGGTGGTGGAGTTCTCCTGTACCATAATTCTTTGCTCCACTGTACAGAAATGTCTCATATTCGTCTACAAACCATAGATTCGCTTTATTGCCGTCTGCAGCTCAAAAACAGAGACTCTGCTTTACTGGCTGTAATCTACCGTCCACCAAATGCCAAACCTGTTGTTCATATCGGTATTTTATTCTCTTTGCGGTTCGCCTTATCAATGAAGCACAGTCATATCTTATTGATGGGAGACTTCAATTCGCCCAGTTTGCGTGTTGAACCTGCACACGATACTTTTGCTTGGGAGTTAAATGAGCTGATAGAAAGTCATCCTTTGTACAGTCACGTGACGGAACCCACATGTTACAGCAGAAATGACACACCATCTTTACTAGACCTCCTACTGACGAACGAGGTATTGATGATTGAGGAAGTCTCGAGTGAACCTCCGTTGGGTAAAAGCGATCATGTTGTCCTGATTTTTGACTTCGTGTGTTACGCTAACTACCCGGATCAAGACGATATCAGGCTGCGGACGGTTACAAATTACGATACTCTCTACAATGTTGTTGCCTCCAATAGCTTTGACTTCATGCTAGAAGGTGACTCGGATTCAACTTGGCGCAATTTTGTTACCAAATGGCACCAATTAGTGGAGCTTTCTTCAGTTTCAAGACCGGTTCCCCAAAAAAATGCCGGCACACTCATCCGGAGTAGAACCCGTAAATGGATGTGCCGCAGAAATACCGCCTGGACTGCGTTTAAGTTGTCACAACTGCCGAAGGATTGGGAGCATTATAGAAAATTACGCAATCATTGCACTGATCTAGTGCGCCAGGATAAATTAGATCACCAAAGTAAAATTACGGCTCGATTCCTGGAAAATAACAAAATGCTCTACAGATTTGTCAACAAAAGGCAGAAGGTGCAGACTGGTATCCCCTCCCTTAGTAGTAGTGCAGGCTCCACGTCTACATCAAAGGAAGCAGCAGCAGTCTTGAGATCTCATTACATGCCCATTTTCCAAAACCCCTCCATAATCTTTCCTTTGTTTTTGTCCCCATTGCCTCTAAACTCTTACACCATGTTTTCTGCTCACAGAGTCCGAGAAAAAATCATGCGACTTCGACTCAACTCCTCACCGGGTATCGATTGCATAACGCCAAAAGCATTGCGTGCAGTTGCTGATCAACTTAGCGAACCCCTTGCGGTGTATTTTCAACGACTCATGGATAATTCTGAAGTCCCTGCTGGTTGGAAGGAAGGTATCATCACTCCAATCTTTAAGGGTGGAAATCGCAGTGATCCCGCCAATTACCGTCCAGTCACTCTCCTCCCAGTGCTGTCCAAGGTGATGGAGGCAATAGTTGCCGACGAAATCATGGCTTTTGCGGACGGCTTCAATATTATCGCTGCAGAACAACATGGATTTCGTAGAGGACACTCATGTACCTCTAACTTACTTTTGGCTCGGGCTTACTGGACCAAATCTGCTGATGAAGGTAAAGGAGTCGATGTTATTTACTTAGATTTCTCTAAAGCCTTCGACCGCGTTGACCATGTAATACTGCTGAAGAAGCTGCTGTCATTCGGCTTACCATCTGTATTGCTTTCCTGGGTAGCTGCATTCCTGCGTTCGAGAACTCTTCGCGTGCGTGTTAAACAGACCCTTTCAGAGCCGTTCCCAATTCAGTGTGGAGTACCTTAGGGTTACGTTCTTGGCCCGCGTCTATTTTTGTTGTTTATCAATGACATTGGAGGATACGTGAAATCACCGTTTCTCCTATTTGCGGATGATATCAAGATCTGGCGCTCCATACATTCGTCTGACGATACGTCAAAACTGCAATCTGATCTAGACTCATTGCATGAATGGTCAACGATCAATCGCTTACCATTCAACATTGAAAAATGTCACGCATTACGTGTTCGCTCTCCTGGCGACCCTAGGTATATTCTAGGTGGCAAGATCCTCACTGTCACAACGCAAGAAAAGGATCTCGGAGTGATCGTGCAACATGACTTGGGCTGTTCTGCTCAGTGTAAAAGTGCTTCAACCGTAGCTAATAGAAACGTTGGGCTCTTGAAGCGGGCATTCGGAACCATCGATTCACGTCTCTTCCCGCTTCTTCTTCAGGCGTACATCAGGCCACACTTAGAATATGCTATTTCTGTCTGGAAACCATGGTTGAAGCGTGACCAGCACGCGCTGGAACAACCACAGAGACGTTTTACCAAGCTTGTCAAGGGGCTTGGCCTCGCCAGCTACCAAGAACGTCTAACAACACTGAGATTGTTTCCAACGGATTACCGTCAACTCCGAGGCGATCTGATTCTTACGTATCGGATATTGACGGATGAAAATCACCAATGTAGGCGAATGCTAGAATTGGCACTGCCCTCTGGAAATCGTGGTCATCCTCTCAAGCTAGCTCATCGGCACAGTAGACTGGACTTCCGGAGACAATTCTTCGCCATTCGGATTACTCGTGCTTGGAATGCCCTGCCCCATTCTGTCGTTTCTGCCCCATCTCCCACTATTTTTAAAGAACGCATTGACATACATTTCTATAACGCATTGCACAATTTTTAATCATAATTTTGCTATTATGATCTCTGTGATACTGCACCATTTTTTCTCTCTCCACAGCGTTTACTTCCCACTCAATATGAATTACTTTTCTCTCTGGACTGTGGACATTTTTCCCGACCCAATGTGTTAACTATCCTGTGGTTATTCTATTAAGCTTGTAGCTTTTATTTCCACAATAAACTATTGACTATTGGCTACAAAACATTTTGCTAATTATTGATCATGATTAGCATGCCTTGGATTTCCAAGAATGAAATTATTTATTTATTCATCCATTCATATCAGTGGAATCTTTCGCCTGCGTATGTATCACAATGTTTTCAGATATGCACTCACTCACTCAGTCCTCTCCTGTTAGCGGATGATATCAAGATTTGGCGGGTCATCAACTCACCCAGCGATACAAGGAAACTTTAATTCGACCTGGATTCATTACACGCATGGTCTACGATCAATCGCTTACCATTCAACACGGACAAATGCCACGCATTACGCATTCGTCTTCCTGGCGACCCGGGCTATAATCTGGGTGGCAAAATGCTCGCTGTCACGATGCAAGAAAAAGATCTTGGGGTGATTATACAAAATGACTTGGGCTGCTCTGCTCAGTGTAGTAGAGCTTCAACCGTGGCAAATAGAAACGTTGGGCTTTTAAAACGTGCGTTCGGAACAATCGATCCCGTTTCTTCTTCAGGCGTACATCAGGCCACACTTGGAGTATGCTGTCTCCGTTGATTGACCAACGGTTATGAGCTGCATGCTGAAACACGCTGTAGTCTCACTACCATTTCTATTTCCCCCTCTGTCTAGGCCTGGGCAGCCTGACAGTATCTTAGCCCACGTGCAGTCTCTGACTGTGCGGCACTTTGCCTGGATCAGGCTTGTGCTCTCAATCAATCAATCAATCATGCTGTCTCCGTCTGGAACCCATGGTTGAAACGTGACCAGCACGTCCTAGAACAGCCGCAGAGACGTTCTACGAAGTTTGTCAAGGGGCTTAGCTCCGTCAGCTACGAGGAACGTCTTACAACTCTACAATTATTCTCTACAAACTATCGTCGTATCCGAGGCGATCTGATCCATGCGTATCGGATATTGACGGAAGAAACTCACCCATGTAGGGGTATGCTTTAAATGGCCCCATACTCAGCAAATCGTGGTCATCACTTGAAGTTAGCACATCTGCACAGTAGATTGGACTGCCGCAGATACTCCTTTGCCGTCCGAATTCCTCGTGCTTGGAACGCACTACCCCTTTCGGTTATTTCTGCCCCATCCCTAATTATTTTTAAAAAAACGCCTTGACCTCCATTTTTATCAGACGATAAACAATTCTTGATTATGCTTTTTTACGCTTATATTCTTTGTGATACTGCACCATATCTTTCCCTCGTTCCACAGCGTTTCCCGTCCCAGCAAATATGGATCACATTTCCCTTCGACCACTTTCCTGAACTGCTGAAACTTCTTCAGACCTAATATCCCAGTATCGGAAGTCCAAGCGCACGCAGTCTCAGCTGACCCTGTTCCGGAGGATGTGGTGGGTAGCGGTGTCCCGGGTTGACGCCCTACCTGTCCAAATGCCAAAAAATTCCACTGATAGTGCAGGCTAACGCGAATATGGCCCGCTATAAGGCCTTGGAAACTCGAACATTTTACTATTCTTTTCTTTTCGATCCACTGCACAATCCACCCTTCAGGTTTCCTCGGAAGCTGATAGCGTGGTGCGGTTGTCCAGGCCTCCGAATTCGTCTCACCTAGGAAATCGAGACTTCTGCGTGTCACACTAAAGTCCGTTGAAGCAGCTGAAACTGTGCTTCTCTCCACGTACGTACTTCGCAAATCCCCTACTCCAATCCGCATCTTCGCCGACCTACCATGGGCAGCACGGCAAGCCAAGAAAAAGCCGTCATTTGACTGGAAGCAGGATAATGACAAACGTAGTATATACGTACACGGCATTCCTGAGCTTTCCGACGCCGACGAATCCAAAAACAACATTCACGACTGTGAGCAATGGCGCTTTATACAGCAGCAATCTGACATAACCGCCACACACAACGTCGCTAAAACGCCTACCCAAGTCACCAAACTATAAAGGCAATGCCCCCCGAATTACGAAAATAACATTTCAGTCGGAAAGTATGGTCACTTCGGCGCTCGACTGATGGAAAGCTTCATCAGAAATTCGCCTTCGTTCGTCTATCGATACCATTCGGATTAGATCCGAGCCCCAAAATTACCGACCCAACACCCGAGGTCGAACAACCGGAATTATGTGAAGCAGCCGCCTCAAAAAACCTACCACAGCCGATCCCTTCCGGATCGGCTTCCTAGGTGGTACACCTCACGACGCCCAACGCAACCGCCATACACTGTCCTGTTGCTATACGAACATCCGAGGATTCATGAACAAATTCTCCGAATTAAAACTGCTTCATTCGACAAAAAACTTTGATCTCATTGCCATCACAGAAACCTGGTTGACCCCAACCATATTGGATACTGAACTAATGCTCCCAAACATGCTGTCATTCCGCATTGACTAGGGGTGGAGGTGTCCTACTGTATTACAATCAAGCACTACGCTGTGAAGAGATCGAAGACCCTGATCTGTCTGTTCCTGACACTTTGTGGTGTAGAGTTTTCTTGCAGCGCGACGACGTGGCCTTGTTGGGTGTGATCTACCGCCCTCCAAATGCGGATTCTCATACAGACTCTTCTTTGCTGACTGCCATCCGACTCGGACTTTCTCAACACTTCACGCATGTCCTCATAATGGGAGACTTCAACTCTCCGGGTGTATCGTCAGGCTCGCCAGCCATCAGTTTGGACGTGACTTATCAGAATTGATTGCTACCCATCCATTGTACAGCCATGTCAACGAACCGACACGATTCTGCGGCCACCAGATCCCGTCTACCCTCGATTTGATACTCACCAACGAAGAACTGATGGTCGAAAACATGATGATCGAACCACCACTGGGTCATGCTGATCATGCCGTGCTGATATTTGACTACCTCTGCTACTCTCATTATGAGGGGATACCGGACGCCACTACCAGGAGGATTACGAACTACACGCTACTGCGTGAGCTTGTTGCCGCGAACACGTGGGACTTGCTACATACTACGCAACTTGATACTGCTTGGAGTTATTTTGTTACACGATGGCACACATTACTTGACCTATCATCGACGATGAAGGCAATACCAACAAAACGCGACCGACCGACAATTAGAAGCCGGACCAAAAAAATGATGGCACTACGGAACCTTGCATGGCATACTTTCTCTCGATGCCCCACCTCAGAGAACTGGGAATTCCACAGATTATTGCGAAACCAGTGTACATCTCTCAAACGCAATGATCAAATTCTTTACCAACAACAGCTAACTTTGAGACTTCTAGACAACCCGAAGCTGCTATACAAGGAGATCAACGCTCGGAGGAAAGTGAAAACAGGTATCCCTTCGCTCAAGTCACCCTCGGGTCTATCCACGTCACCTGAAGAAGTCGCCAGCACTTTGGGCGCGCAGTACGCTCCCATCTTTCGTGCTGCCCCTAAGTCCGTAGTCATACTTGCACCACTGTCTCCTGTGCCTTCATTGAGCTCAATCATCTTCAGCCGCGACGCCGTCTACCACAAATTGACCCACCTGCGACAGAATAGCTCCCCGAGTATAGATCACATACACCCAAAGGCTTTGAATGCAGTCGCAGCATATATCTCAAACGATCTGGCGCTATATTTCCAGCGTTCACTCGACTCAGCTGAAGTCCCACAAACTTGGAAACAAGGCTTGATCACTCCGGTCTTTAAAGGAGGCGACCGCACCTTACCTGCTAATTACCGTCCGGTGACCCTGCTGTCTGTGATCTCAAAGGTCATGGAAAGTATTATACCTGACACCATCACACGCCACCTTGAGGAAAACCACATACCTGGATTTTTCGAAAGCCTTTGATAGAGTTGATCACCTTATTCTCATTCAAAAGCTACGCCACTACGGAATCGATGACCCCTCGTTGACGTGGTTCAGCCGATTTCTGCAAGATCGCACATCGTGTGTTCGCGTCAAAGCCGCCTATTCAGACTTTCCCGGTAACCAGTGGAGTTCCGCAAGGATTCGCACTCGGACCCACTCTCTTCCTTATATTCATCAATGATATCAGCATGATCTTATCAAGCTCATTTTTACTCTTCGCGGATGACCTCAAGGTTTGGCGTCGTATATCTAGCTTCGAAGATCATCAAATCCTGCAACGTGACCTCGACCGCCTCTACCAGTGGTCATTAGAACACAATTTACCGTTCAACTCAACAAAATGCCACATTCTGGCCATTCGACACTGTTCGTTACGCTTATCACTTGGGGGACGAGCTTTTGCACCATGTGGACCAGGTAAGCGACCTCGGCGTCATCGTACAGCAAGACTTGGGTTGCTCCAGCCAGTGCGACAAGGCTGCAAGAACCGCAAACCAGTGTTGGTCTTCTGAGGCGACTTTTCAGACGCTTTGACCGACGACTCTTCCCACAGCTACTGTCCGCTTACATCCGCCCCCCGCTCGAATATGCAGTCAGTGCGTGGCATCCGTGGCTCCAATAAGACATGAACGCCCTCGAACAGCCACAACGGCGAGCAACAAAGCTTATCAACGGCCTTCAAAACATGTCCTACGAAGAACGGCTGCAGTATAGCGGCCTCTTCTCAATCCGCTACCGACTCCTCCGCGGAGATTTGCTTTTGACCTTTCGCATTCTCACAGAGAATCAGCACCCTTGCAAGTCCCTGATGCCTCTATCCAATCGACGTAATCATCGTGGGCACAATCTCAAGATTGCTCATCAGAACAGCCGATTGAACAGTCGACGGTATTTCCTACCCCTTCGCATATGCCGTGTATGGAACGCTCTCCCGCCAGAGGTGGTATGTGCTGAGTCACTGTCTTCGTTTAAGCAACGCCTAGACAAACACCTATGGCAATCAACTTTCAAGTGACTTTTGTTTATCTTTCGCCATTCCGATCTACCCCATTATACTACATACCACTCACATATCCATAAACGACTAACACTTTTTCCAGTCTTTTCTCCCCAGCTTACAAGCATCAACGTTGCTCATGCCAAAGCAACCGTCCGCAAGTCCGTCATGCACTGGAGGACGTGGTGGGAATGTGTCTTGGGCTGACACTTCTCCCTATAAAAAGCCACAAATGTCCAATCAAGGTGTATGCTATACGCGAACATGGCCCGCTATAAGGCCTATTTGTCTCCGTTTTTATCTCATCATGTATGCTTTTTAGCACGCTTTGTGCGACCCTCTGTACACACCACCCAGTGGTTTCTTACAAGCTATCAGCTTTTATTACCACAATAAAACTATTGACTATTGACTGTACAAGCCACAATGGCCAAAAAACGAATAACTATACAACGCCAAAAGGTTCAGTTCAGTTCAGGACGATATGTATGAAAGCACAAGCCTGGTCCCGGCAAAGTGCCGCACAGTCAGAGACTGCACGTGGGCTAAGATACTGTCAGGTTGCCCAGGCCTAGACAGGACGATATGTGACAGAGTCGCCAATCACACGTCCATAATACTTCCGGTGGTAAGCCAAAAATCGTCCACCACTTCGAACAGTAGGTTTAATATTCTTCTGGTATGACTTTGGCTGGAATGTAACAGAAAAACTCCCCTCACCAAATAAGTGAGGAGAGACATTAGTGCGTTACAACGACAAATTGAAGAACAACTATAATATTAGGGATAAAAATTGGGAAACACAGAGCGCCAGATCGAGTCTAGTCTATATTTGAAGCACGTTACTGAAGTAGAACAAACTACCTCTTCGGGCAGACAGTTCCAGTGATTCACTACCCTTGCGCTAAAGAAGTGCTTACGTGCATTAGAACTGACATGTTGCTTTGCCAGTTTCAGTGAATGGCCTTGAGTACCTACTACTGGCGGGAGAGTATACATATCAGCCGGATCAATAGAACTAAAGCCTCTAACGATTTTAAAGGTCTCGATCAGATCCCCGCGTAGTCGCCTTCTTTTTAGCGAAAAGAGTTCATACGACTTCTCAGATTGCCCTTTAATCATACGAGTAGCTAGGCGCTGAACACCTTCAAGCGCGGCAATGTCCTTTTCCAAGTAAGGAGGCCAAGCTTGAACGCAATACTCGAGATGAGGTCTCACTATCGCTTTATACAATGGGATGAAAACCTCCGGGGACCAGCAGGATAAAACTGATCGGAGGCGAAAGAGCTGGTTCCTAGCGCGTTGTGCAGCAGCTGCACATTGATCAGCCCATTTAAAGTCCGCTGAAACCGCAATACCTAAGTCCCGGACTTTTGATACCCCAGTTATCTCCAGTATGTTATCAGGTCCAGCAATCTGCAGCTTCGTTGCAGCTTTGGACAGAAGATAGCTTTTGGAGAAGTTTACTGCTAGATCCCATGTGGAAGACCACTTGATGACCTTTTCTATATCCTCAAAAAGATCCTGTTCGTTCAGCGATCCGATTAACTTGACATCGTCTGCAAAATATAGCAGGGACACTTAAGCGAGGCTGCCAAATCATCGATGAAAATAAGAAAGAGTAGTGGGCCTAGTACTGAACCCTGCGGGACTCCACTAACAAATCCTGCTTTCGCGGAATACATATTGCCTATG
>JACCGJ010000903.1:0-102169 GCA_013407085.1 Atriophallophorus winterbourni
ATATGTATGTAGCGGAAAGGGAGGTTTGTTGCTGGGGTATACGTAACCTACCGATAAAGTTTCGTACGATCGTTTATTCTGTTCTAATTGCAATGTTTTAGCTGGTCTTAGTAAACGTTGGGATCTTTTGGGACTTCGGCGCTGCTCCACATGTGCTGAATGTGTAGTAGAACAAAAATAAGACTACCCTACACAAAATAGAAACCAAAATGGAATGAACTCTCTAAAAGACCAAATGAGCAAATGTCCAACTAAAGATCCAGTGAACTCAAACGATAGCGAGATAATCCACACGGGAAAATCCAAGAGATGGAAACAAAGGTAGAGGATGCGCGAAAATGTAGCAGGATCCGTTAATCACAATTCCCGCACGAAGTAGCGCACACAAACTTCGCAACCACAAAAAAGACGAAGTCCGAGAGTTCGAAAACCGCCAAACATTAATTCGATTGATGCATGCAAGGCCAATAGACGAATAACCAAAAAAGGCATAAAACCTTTATGTATAAAACACGGAGATACAAAGTGAAAGTAGTTCACTATAATAATTTCCAAACAGAGCGTTAGTTTGGCTTAGAGAAAGGATAACATACGCTCGAAATGTCAATGAGGTCACATAGTCAGATAGACGTTGGAGACAATGCATATGTCTACCGGTGCGAGTTTTAACGGGGCTGGAAGGGACTGGAGGATTTGGATGAACGAGGGAGGTGGTAGGCATAGAAGGTAATGACTGGCAAGGCACAAAGAGTTCACCGGGAAGACACAAGGTAGTGCCACAAACTAACTCTGCGGCTAAGCATTGCACATCTTCTTTGATGGTAGAACGAATTCCAAGAACAGGAAGTGATAAATTCTCAGTGCATCTATTAGGATCGGACTGACCAGCAAAAGCGGCTTTGACCTGCCGGTTGGGCGACATCAATCAATCCATTCGCGTTAAAATATTGGGCAGTGGTTCAGATGTGCTGACAGTCAAGGTGTAGAGTCAAATCTCAGAAGAATGTCAATTAAAACTGAGCGACAGGGTCAATTGCAATGAGAAATAGTGTGCCAAAATAGGTAATCCAGTGTTCGATGAAAACGCGGGCTACAGACTCAGAACGTGGTCTTTGATCGAAAAAGCAATCGGCCATCTTGTAATGCGATCTATCGCAGTTTGGATGGATGAATATCCGTTCGATGATGGCAATAACCGAAGAGGTTAAGATGCGCATGAGAGAATTGACCGTTTGAATGCCCAAAGTGGATGTTCAGTGTGATCGTACGTCGTGATATTTAGTTCTTTCGACGGTTGGGCCAACGCACTTGTCTACTGTCTCGAGTTTCAACGGTAATGGATGGGACTGGAGGATTGGGATGACCGACGGCGGTGGTAGGCACATGAGGATTACACAGCGGTTGTGATTGAGGGGAATGTATCGTTAATGGATTTGGTGGCTCAAGCTTAAGTAAAGCTGGTTGTAGACGATCAATAGAAACCGTGAGGTTTCGACCATTCATATTCAAAATGAACTACTTGTGTTTACGCTTAGTAGCTTTGCGTGATCTATGATAGGATGGTTGAAGTGGTTTAAATAGGGACACACATCGCACAAATAAAATCGCACGTATCGCGATGAGATGATTTCTGTTGGTGGACATGGCGCTAAAGTTGTGTCGTATATTCCAACTTCGTCACAAACGATTGAAAGCGAGTAATGTAATCTGACATAGAAGGTAAAGACTGGCAAGGCACAACGAGTTCACCGGGAAGACACAAAGTAGTGCCACAAACTAACTCAGCGGCTGAGCGTTAAATGTCTTCTGTAATATTTGATTGAATTACAAGAATAACAAGTGGTAAATTCTCAGTGCATCTATTGGGATCGGACTGACCAGCAAAAGCGGTTTTGACATGCCGGCGGGGCGCCATAAACAAATCCATTCGCGTTGGGATGGTAGGCGGTGGTTCGGATGTGCTGACAGCCAAGGTGTGGAGTCAAATCTCGGAACAATATCGATTGAAAGTGAGCGCCAGGGTCGCTTGCGTTGATGAATGGTGTGCCAAAATAAGCAATCCAGTGTTCACAAAAGACGCGTGCTACAGACTCAAAACGTGGTCTTTGATCGAAAAAGCAGTCGGCCATCTTGTGAAGCGATAGATCGCCGTTAGGATGAATGAATATCCGTTCGATGATGGCATTACCCGAAGAGGTTGAGATGCGCATGAGAGAATTGACCGTTTGAATGCCCAAAGTGGATGTTAGGTGTAATCGTACGTCGTGATATTTTGTTCTTTCGACGGTTGGGCCAACGCACTTCTCTACCGGTTCGAGTTTAAACGGAATCGGAAGGTACTCGAGCATTGGGATGACCGACGGCGGTGGTAGGCACATGTGGATTAAACGGAGGTTGTGATTGAGAGGAAAGCATCGTTAATGGATTTGGTGGCTTAAGCTTAAGTAAAGCTGGTTGTAGACGATCAATAGAAACCGTGAGGTTTCGACTATTCATATTCAAAATGAACTACTTGTGTTTACGGCTAGTAGCTCTGCGTGATCTATGATAGGATGGTTGAAGTGGTTTACATAGGGACACACGTCGCATAAAAACAAAATCACACGTATCGCGATGAGGTGATTTCTGTTGGTGGACATGGCACTAAAGTTGTGTCGTATATTCCAACTTCGTCACAAACGATCGAAATCGAGTTAAAAAATCTGGCATAGAAGGTAATGACTGGCATGGCAGGAACGGTTCACCGATGAGACACAAGGTAGTGCCACAAACTAACTCTGCGGCTTAGCATAGCACATCTTCTTCATTGGTAGAACGAATTCCAAGAATAGAAAGTGATAAATTCTCAGTGCAACTATAAGGATCGGACCGATCAGCAAAAGCGGCTTCGACCTGTCGGCGAGGCGCCATCAACCAATCCATTCGCGGTGGGATTGTAGGCGGTGTTTCGGATGTGCTGACAGCCAAGATGTAGAGACAAATCTCGGAACATTGCCGAATAAAAACGAGCGTCATGGTCGGTTGCGATTATAAATGCTGTGCCAAAATAGGCAATCCAGTGTTCGACGAAGACACGTGCTAAAGACTTACAACGTGGTCTTTGATGGGAAAAGCAGTCGGCCATCTTGTAAAGCGACAGATCGCCGTTAGGAAGAATGAAGATTCGTTCGATGATGGCATTGACCGACGAGGTCAAGATGCACATGAGAGAATTGACCGTTTGAATGCCCAAAGTGAATGTTAGGCGTGATCGTACGTCGTGATATTTTGTTCTTCCGACGGTTGGGCCAACGCACATGTTTATCGGGTTGAGTTTCAACGGGCCTGGAAGGCACTGGGATGAACGACGGAGGTGATAGACACATGAGGATTACACGGCGGTTGTGATTGAGGGGAGAGCATCGTCAATGGATTTGGTAGCTTAAGCTCAACGAAAGCTAGTTTTAGACGATCATTAGAAACCGTTGAACATTCATATTCAAAATAAAGTACTTGTGTTTACGCTTAGTGGCTCGGCGTGGTCCACGATAGGATGGTTGAAGTGGTTTATATAGGGACACACGTCGCATAAAAACGAAATCGCACTATCGCGATGAGGTAATTTCTGTTGGTGGACATGGCGATGTCGTGGAGTCGTATAATCCAACTTCGACACAAACGATCGCAAGCGAGTAATGTAATCTGACATAGAAGGTGATGACTGGCAAGGCACTACGAGTTCCCAGGGGAGACACAAGATAGTGTGACAAACTAATTCTGTGGCTGAACATTGCATGTCTTCTTTAATGGTAAAATGAATTCCAATAAGAACATGAGGTAAATCTCAGTATAATTAATAGGATCGGGCTGACAAGAGTACGTTTAATCGATTTGCTGCAGATTGAAGGATCGACACTAAGCGCGTTCCATTGTGTTAATCCCACTTTGATGTTACCCAAAAGGGAGAGATCGAATCGTGCGCCGGCGGACAAAACAGAAATGTCATGTCTTGATAAAGCATCGGCAACCATGTTCACCTCTACTTTGACTTAACCAATGTTAGTAGAGAATCGAGAACTTTAATCAATGTGTCATGCGGCGTATGATGATCGAGTTTAGAATGCAGAGCAAAAGTTAACTGTTTGTGATCCGTAAAAAATAATATAGTAATGACCTTCCAATAAGTGAATGAAATGCCATGTGGCTAAATACACGAAAGTACTTCATGGCCAAATGTGGTTTAGTGGGTTTGTTCCCGATTAATCTTCTGCGAAAAATGCCAATTGATGGTCTGTGTTCTGACGGTTTTGTTGTAAAACAGCTTCTACTGCCGAATCAGATGTATCGGTCGTTAATGATAAAGTATAAGTCAGTTCTGGGTCAATGAAAGACATTTCAGTGGCAGTGCAAAGAACATTTTTCAGCCTACACTCACCTGCGGTCTTCTATGGATCCACATTTATTGGTGACGACTAGGAGATGGAAGAATGGTGAAAGATTACAAGCTCTAGATTATGCTCAAACTCGGCATTTGAAATTTTGAGTAAGCAAGGATGAAGTCGCCTAGGTCTATAAGAGATAGGTCGTGCGCTTGGGACTATGTGGTCAATATGACCGTCTGTCTTGGGGGTTACATAATAGATGGAAATACTTCCAGTATAGAACAAAATGTCGAAGATTCCGTAGTGAAACCCTTGATACCGGAGAAATGGCTTTGATAGTGATGCCTGACACATGCGAGGAGGTTGTCGTATCCACTAATCTCCGATGTTTTACTTCCACAGTTAGACCCAAGCGAGACAAAAGTCGAGACCGATTACGGGGCAATTAACCTCCTGAATGATGAAGGTCCAGGTGAATCTGCGTCACACTTTTAAATTGAGAGTTAGAAGGCGTTCGCCGTAAGTATTAATACAAGTGCCATTTTCAGACTTAAGATTGTAGGACGACGGTTTTGAGGAACTGGATGCTCTAGGTATGAAGCTAATTTCAGCGCCTGAATGGACTAAAAAATTTAGAACAGTCGATTTGATTGCATCATAGGTGGGCGACTTGGGTTTGGTGAGACGGGCATAGTATTCGACATTACTGGCTGACTATGTTGTAGGCTAGAATCCTTGCATGTCCTGGATCTTGGCGTGTTCTCATTGGTCCGTAGACACCATCCAATCGAATGTGCTCTTTGATATATTTAAGGGTCGAATACCACGCTTCGATTAATTCTCGAACGTGACGAGTACTGATTTTGGTGATGATTTACATACTATTCCAATTGAATTCGTGTCCTCCATGATTCATGTGTACCGATGTTACTGATTTGTGGTGATGTCGTCGTGTAGCCAGTTTGTGTTCATGTATCCTTGTTTCTAACCTTCTCTCGATGTGTTCAATATAACATTTTTCACTATCGGAACACGGGATACTGTTCACGACGTTATTTCTCTCCTCATTAGCAAACATGCCCTCGACCTTGACTAGTTGGCTTCTCAGTGCTGAAGCCGGCTTGTCTCTTAACACTAGTTTCGAACGGCCGTAGTATTCTTGCGGCAGTGTTAACCTTGCTGTGTTCGTGCTGTTCACACGCAATTGGGTTGTCGAGTCCATGTTGCGAATTTTGAAGTCCTTTTGGTTTCCATTCTTCCGGAAGTGTTTGAATGAATGTTTCTCCTCTTCTTCCCAGAGATCGTCGGTAGTGCAGTGTTTTTTGCGCGGTTGAATTGTGTTCAATCGCAGCTTCGCATGCGGGTGGCCAGGTGCTTGCTGTTAACGTTCCACATTTGATCCTTGTGTGTTCGTTCCTTTTATACACTAGTTTCTAGGTTTACTTTTCTGTTCTTCACACGTTCACTTACAGAAATGGTAGACAGTTTCTCCGAATCTGTCTACTTCGTAAATTGAATTCCAATGAAGACGCAATTCAGTAGATGGTGCGCATTTTCAAAGTTTTCTTTCTTTAGAATCACGAACGTAACATGGACGTATCGGATCCAGATTTTGGGTTGGATCAGCGGTAATGCGATACGTTCAAGACATGCATTACGGCTCCGGCTAGTAAACCGGATATTTGAGATCCCATTTGAGATCATTTCATTTGTTTATACAAACCATTACTGAATTTCAAATTCGTCTGCTAACACGATTATAATAACTGTAGTATACTGTTTTTGGCCAGTCGGTTTCCATTGTACTCCGTTCCGCGTTCGTCCAGCAGTTTCGATTTGGTTTGCAGCGCTAATTTAGTGCCGATAGATGTAAATAGCGCTGCCACGTCAAAAGAAACCACGATTTCTTCATCTTCCAAATTCACGTCCTTTATCGTCTGCCGAAATTCAGTTACGGAATCTTACCGCGAACGCGCACAAGAGGATTGACAAATACTCAAATGTCGATGAAGTCGAGAAGAATTTCTTTCGCGGTGAAATTAGTGATCAAGGATCAGATTATTCCGTAACTGAATTTCGGCAGACGATAAAGGACGTGAATTTGGAAGATGAAGAAATCGTGGTTTCTTTTGAAGTGACAGCGCTATTTACATCTATCGGCACTAGCTTAGCGCTGCAAACCAAATCGAAACTGCTAGACGAACGCGGAACGGAGTACAATGGAAACCGACATAGCAAAAAGAGTATACTACAGTTATTATAATCGTGTTAGCAGACGAATTTGAAATTCAGCAATGGTTTGCATAAACAAATGAAAGGATCTCAAATGGGATCTCAAATATCTGGGTTGCTAGCCGGAGCCGTAATGCATGTCTTGAACGTATCACATTACCGCTGATCCAACCCAAAATCTGGATCCGATACGTCCATGTTACGTTCGTGATTCTAAAGAAAGAAAACTTGGAAATGCGCCATCTACTGAATTGCTTCTTCATTGAAATTCAATTTACGAAGTAGACAGATTCGGAAAAACTGTCTACCATTTCTGTAAGTGAACGTGTGAAGAACAGAAAAGGAAACCTAGAAACTAGTGTATAAAAGGAACGAACACACAAGGATCAAATGTGGAACGTTAACAGCAAGCACCTGGCCGCCCGCATGCGAAGCTGCGATTGAACACAATTCAACCGCGCAAAAAACATTGCACTACCGACGATCTCTGGGAAGAAGAGGAGAAACATTCATTCAAACACTTCCGGAAGAATGGAAACCAAAAGGACTTCAGAATTCGCAACATGGACTCGACAACCCAATTGCGTGTGCACAGCACGAACACAGCAAGGTTAACACTGCCGCAAGAATACTACGGCCGTTCGAAACTAGTGTAGCAGACAAGCCGGCTTCAGCACTGAGAAACCAACTAGTCAAGGTGGAGGGCATGTTTGCTAATGAGGAGAGAAATAACGTCGTGAACAGTATCCCGTGTTCCGATCGTGAAAAATGTTATATTGAACACATCGAGAGAAGGTTAGAAACAAGGATACATGAACACAAACTGGCTGCACGACGACATCACCACAAATCAGTAACATCGGTACACATGAATCATGGAGGACACGAATTCAATTGGAATAGTATGTAAATCATCACCAAAAGCAGTACTCGTCACGTTCGAGAATTAATCGAAGCGTGGTATTCGACCCTTAAATATATCAAAGAGCACATTCGATTGGATGGTGTCTACGGACCAATGAGAACACGTCAAGATCCAGGACATGCAAGGATTCTAGCCTACAACATAGTCAGCCAGTAATGTCGAATACTATGCCCGGCCCACCAAACCCAAGTCGCCTGTTCTACGATACAGACAGATTGATTGGTGGCTGTAACAATGATGATAATTAGAGTAGAATTTCAAATGAGATAACAGACCCTAATTTCATCACGTTTTTTAAGGGTAAGAGTGATAGATTTGTCTTCATCAGTTGCAAAATAATCTTTCTCCTTGATGCCTTCGGTAAATGTTATGCAACACTTTTGTATAACTACCAGAATTAGCTGATAGTGTTTACTTCGAATCCTATTGTGGGTTCCAAACGGGATGTCTACCGTTATACATGAATTACTTCACTGAGATATCGTTGAGAATGAACTCGCAATTTTAGCGTTTGCATGATTTATAAAAATGTTTAGACTACCTAACCAGGGGTGGGTTTTGCTCTCTTGAATTTGTAGGCCAACTCTCAATTTTTGCTCAAGCTCGTTCTCTTTCGAATCTGATATATCAGTCAATCGGATTTAAAGTTTACATTACTGAAGCTATCGAAATTTGACGGAATATTAACAAAAATGTGTTTTGCATTCATACTGTTCGGCATCTTGATCATTTTCTGAAGCTAGTTTTAGGAAGAGATCACATGGTATTTAACCGACGAGGTCAAAATGCACATGAGAGAATTGACCGTTTGAATGCCCAAAGTGGATGTTAGGTGTGATCGTAGGTCGTGATATTTTGTTCTTTCGACGGTTGGGCCAACGCAGTTGTCTACCGTTTCGAGTTTAAACGGGACTGGAAGGGACTGAAGAATTGGGATGAACGAGGGAGGTGGTAGGCACATGAGGATCACGCGGCAGTTGTGATTGAAGGGAAAGCAGTGTTAATGGATTTGGTGGCTTAAGCTCAACGAAGGCTGGTTTTAGATGATCAATAGAAACTGTGAGGTTTCGATCATTCATGTTCAAAATGACGTACTTGTGTTTACGCTTAGTAGCTCTGCGTGTTCTATGATAGTTTGGTTGAAGTGGTTTATATAGGGACAAACGTGGCACAAATAAATTCGCACGTATCGCGATGAGGTGATTTCTGTTGGTGGACATGGCGATGTCGAGGAGTCGTATAATCCAACTTTGACACAAACGATCGCAAGCGAGTTATGTAATTTGACATATAAGTCAATGACTGGCAAGGCACAACGAGTTCACCAGGGAGACACGAGGTAGTGCTACAAACTAACTTTGCGGCTGAGCAATGCATGTCTTCTTTCACGGTAGAACGAATTTCAAGAAGAGGAAATGATAAATTCTCAGTGCATCTATTAGGATCGGACTGACCAGCAAAAGCGGCTTTGACCTGCTGGTGGGGCGCCATCACCTAATCCATTCATGTTAGGATGGTAGGCGGTGGTTCGGATGGGCTGAGAGTTAAGGTGTATAGTCAAATCTCGGAACATTATCGATTGAAAGTGTGCGCCAGGGTCGGATGCGCTGATAAATGCGGTGCCAAAATAGACAATCCAGTGTTCGACAAGGACGCGTGCTACAGACTCAGAACGTGATCCTTGATCGGAAAAGCAATCGGCTATCTTGTAATGCGATCGATCGAAGTTTGAATGAAAGAATATCCGTTGGATGATATCATCAACCTACAAGGTCAAGATGCTCATGAGAGAATTGACCGTTTGAATGCCCAAAGTGGATGTTGGGTGTGATCGTACGTCGTGATATTTTGTTCTTTCGACGGTTGGGTCAACGCACTTGTCTATCGGTTCGAGTTTAAACGGGACTGGAAGGGACTGAATGTTTAAGATGAACGAGGAAGGTGGTAGGCACATGAGGATTACACGGCGGTTGTGATTGAGGGGAAAGCAGTGTCAATGAATTTGGTGGCTTAAGCTCAACGAAAGCTGGTTTTAGACATTCAATAGGAACCGCGAGGCGTCGACCATTCATATTCAAAATGACGTACTTGTGTTTACGCTTAATAGCTCTGCGTGGTCTATGATAGTTTGGTTGAAATGATTTTTCATCAGGACACACGTCGCATAAAAACAAAATCGCACTATCGCGATGAGGTGATTTCTGTTGGTGGACATGGCGATGTCGTGGAGTCGTATAATCCAACTTCGACACAAACGATCGCAAGCGAGTAATGCAATCTGACATAGAAGGTGATGACTGGCAAGGCACTACGAGTTCCCCGGGGAGACACAAGATAGTGCGACAAACTAATTCTGTGGCTAAACATTGCATGTCTTCTTTAATGGTAAAATGAATTCCAATAAGAACATGAGGTAAATCTCAGTATAACTATTAGGATCGGGCTGACAAGAGTACGTTTAATCGATTTGCTGCAGATTGAAGGATCGACACTAAGCGCGTTCCATTGTATTAATCCCACTTTGATGTTACCCAAAAGGGAGAGATCGAATCGTGCGCCGGCGGACAAAACAGAAATGTCATGTCTTGATAAAGCATCGGCAACCATGTTCACCTCTACTTTGACTTAACCAATGCTAGTAGAGAATCGAGAACTTTAATCAATGTGTCATGCGGCGTATGATGATCGAGTTTAGAATGCAGAGCAAAAGTTAACTGTTTGTGATCCGTAAAAAATAATATAGTAATGACCTTCCAATAAGTGAATGAAATGCCATGTGGCTAAATACACGAAAGTACTTCATGGCCAAATGTGGTTTAGTGGGTTTGTTCCCGATTAATCTTCTGCGAAAAATGCCAATTGATGGTCTGTGTTCTGACGGTTTTGTTGTAAAACAGCTTCTACTGCCGAATCAGATGTATCGGTCGTTAATGATAAAGTATAAGTCAGTTCTGGATCAATGAAAGACATTTCAGTGGCAGTGCAAAGAACATTTTTTAGCCTACACTCACCTGCGGTCTTCTATGGATCCACATGTATTGGTGACGACTAGGAGATGGAAGAATGGTGAAAGATTACAAGCTCTAGATTATGCTCAAACTCGGCATTTGAAATTTTGAGTAAGCAAGGATGAAGTCGCCTAGGTCTATAAGAGATAGGTGGTCCGCTTGGGACTATGTGGTCAATATGACCATCATCTTGGGGGTTGCATAATAGATGGAAATACTTCCAGTATAGAACAAAATGTCGAAGATTCCGTAGTGAAACCCTTGATACCGGAGAAATGGCTTTGATAGTGATGCCTGACACATGCGAGGAGGTTGTCGTATCCACTAATCTCCGATGTTTTACTTCCACAGTTAGACCTAAGCGAGACAAAAGTCGAGACCGATTACGGGGCAATTAACCTCCTGAATGATAAAGGTCCAGGGGAATCTGCGTCATACTTTTAAATTGAGAGTTAGAAGGCGTTCGCCGTAAGTATTATTACAAGTGCCATTTTCCGACTTAAGATTGTAGGACGACGGTTTTGAGGAACAGGATGCTCTAAGTATGAAAATAATTTCAGCGCCTGAATGGACTAAAAAATTTAGAACAGTCGATTTGATTGCATCATAGGTGGGCGACTTGGGTTTGGTGGGACGGGCATAGTATTCGACATTACTGGCTGACTATGTTGTAGGCTAGAATCCTTGCATGTCCTGGATCTTGGCGTGTTCTCATTGGTCCGTAGACACCATCCAATCGAATGTGCTCTTTGATATATTTAAGGGTCGAATACCACGCTTCGATTAATTCTCGAACGTGACGAGTACTGCTTTTGGTGATGATTTACATACTATTCCAATTGAATTCGTGTCCTCCATGATTCATGTGTACCGATGTTACTGATTTGTGGTGATGTCGTCGTGTAGCCAGTTTGTGTTCATGTATCCTTGTTTCTAACCTTCTCTCGATGTGTTCAATATAACATTTTTCACGATCGGAACACGGGATACTGTTCACGACGTTATTTCTCTCCTCATTAGCAAACATGCCCTCCACCTTGACTAGTTGGCTTCTCAGTGCTGAAGCCGGCTTGTCTGCTACACTAGTTTCGAACGGCCGTAGTATTCTTGCGGCAGTGTTAACCTTGCTGTGTTCGTGCTGTTCACACGCAATTGGGTTGTCGAGTCCATGTTGCGAATTCTGAAGTCCTTTTGGTTTCCATTCTTCCGGAAGTGTTTGAATGAATGTTTCTCCTCTTCTTCCCAGAGATCGTCGGTAGTGCAATGTTTTTTGCGCGGTTGAATTGTGTTCAATCGCAGCTTCGCATGCGGGTGGCCAGGTGCTTGCTGTTAACGTTCCACATTTGATCCTTGTGTGTTCGTTCCTTTTATACACTAGTTTCTAGGTTTCCTTTTCTGTTCTTCACACGTTCACTTACAGAAATGGTAGACAGTTTCTCCGAATCTGTCTACTTCGTAAATTGAATTCCAATGAAGACGCAATTCAGTAGATGGTGCGCATTTTCCAAGTTTTCTTTCTTTAGAATCACGAACGTAACATGGACGTATCGGATCCAGATTTTGGGTTGGATCAGCGGTAATGTGATACGTTCAAGACATGCATTACGGCTCCGGCTAGTAAACCGGATATTTGAGATCCCATTTGAGATCCTTTCATTTGTTTATACAAACCATTACTGAATTTTAAATTCGTCTGATAACACGATTATAATAACTGTAGTATTCTGTTTTTGGCCAGTCGGTTTCCATTGTACTCCGTTCCGCGTTCGTCCAGCAGTTTCGATTTGGTTTGCAGCGCTAAGCTAGTGCCGATAGATGTAAATAGCGCTGTCACGTCAAAAGAAACCACGATTTCTGCATCTTCCATATTCACGTCCTTTATCGTCTGCCGAAATTCAGTTACGGAATAATCTGATCCTTGATCACTAATTTCACCGCGAAAGAAATTCTTCTCGACTTCATCGACATTTGAGTATTTGTCAATCCTCTTGTGCGCGTTCGCGGTAAGATTCCGTAACTGAATTTCGGCAGACGATAAAGGACGTGAATTTGGAAGATGAAGAAATCGTGGTTTCTTTTGACGTGACAGCGCTATTTACATCTATCGGCACTAGCTTAGCGCTGCAAACCAAATCAAAACTGCTGGACGAACGCGGAACGGAGTACAAAGGAAACCGACATAGCAAAAAGAGTATACTACAGTTAATATAATCGTGTTAGCAGACGAATTTGAAATTCAGCAATGGTTTGTATAAACAAATGAAAGGATCTCAAATGGGATCTCAAATATCGGTTACTAGCCGGAGCCGTAATGCATGTCTTGAACGTATCACATTACCGCTGATCCAACCCAAAATCTGGATCCGATACGTCCATGTTACGTTCGTGATTCTAAAGAAAGAAAACTTGGAAATGCGCACCATCTACTGAATTGCCTCTTCATTGAAATTCAATTCACGAAGTAGACAGATTCGGAAAAACTGTCTACCATTTCTGTAAGTGAACGTGTGAAGAACAGAAAAGGAAACCTAGAAACTAGTGTATAAAAGGAACGAACACACAAGGATCAAACGTGGAACGTTAACAGCAAGCACCTGGCCACCCGCATGCGAAGCTGCGATTGAACACAATTCAACCGCGCAAAAAACATTGCACTACCGACGATCTCTGGGAAGAAGAGGAGAAACATTCATTCAAACACTTCCGGAAGAATGGAAACCAAAAGGACTTCAGAATTCGCAACATGGACTCGACAACCCAATTGCGTGTGAACAGCACGAACACAGCAAGGTTAACACTGCCGCAAGAATACTACGGCCGTTCGAAACTAGTGTAGCAGACAAGCCGGCTTCAGCACTGAGAAGCCAACTAGTCAAGGTGGAGGGCATGTTTGCTAATGAGGAGAGAAATAACGTCGTGAACAGTATCCCGTGTTCCGATCGTGAAAAATGTTATATTGAACACATCGAGAGAAGGTTAGAAACAAGGATACATGAACACAAACTGGCTACACGACGACATCACCACAAATCAGTAACATCGGTACACATGAATCATGGAGGACACGAATTCAATTGGAATAGTATGTAAATCATCACCAAAAGCAGTACTCGTCACGTTCGAGAATTAATCGAAGCGTGGTATTCGACCCTTAAATATATCAAAGAGCACATTCGATTGGATGGTGTCTACGGACCAATGAGAACACGCCAAGATCCAGGACATGCAAGGATTCTAGCCTACAACATAGTCAGCCAGTAATGTCGAATACTATGCCCGGCCCACCAAACCCAAGTCGCCTGTTCTACGATACAGACAGATTGATTGGTGGCTGTAACAATGATGATAATTAGAGTAGAATTTCAAATGAGATAACGGACCCTAATTTCATCACGTTTTTTAAGGGTAAGAGTGATAGATTTGTCTTCATCAGTTGCAAAATAATCTTTCTCCTTGATGCCTTCGGTAAATGTTATGCAACACTTTTGTATAACTACCAGAATTAGCTGATAGTGTTTACTTCGAATCCTATTGTGGGTTCCAAACGGGATGTCTACCGTTATACATGAATTACTTCACTGAGATATCGTTGAGAATGAACTCGCAATTTTAGCGTTTGCATGATTTATAAAAATGTTTAGACTACCTAACCAGGGGTGGGTTTTGCTCTCTTGAATTTGTAGGCCAACTCTCAATTTTTGCTCAAGCTCGTTCTCTTTCGAATCTGATATATCAGTCAATCGGATTTAAAGTTTACATTACTGAAGCTATCGAAATTTGACGGAATATTAACAAAAATGTGTTTTGCATTCATACTGTTCGGCATCTTCTTTGATCATTTTCTGAAGCTAGTTTTAGGAAGAGATCACATGGTATTTAACCGACGAGGTCAAAATGCACATGAGAGAATTGACCGTTTGAATGCCCAAAGTGGATGTTAGGTGTGATCGTAGGTCGTGATATTTTGTTCTTTCGACGGTTGGGCCAACGCAGTTGTCTACCGTTTCGAGTTTAAACGGGACTGGAAGGGACTGAAGAATTGGGATGAACGAGGGAGGTGGTAGGCACATGAGGATCACACGGCAGTTGTGATTGAAGGGAAAGCAGTGTTAATGGATTTGGTGGCTTAAGCTCAACGAAAGCTGGTTTTAGACGATCAATAGAAACTGTGAGGTTTCGATCATTCATGTTCAAAATGACGTACTTGTGTTTACGCTTAGTAGCTCTGCGTGTTCTATGATAGTTTGGTTGAAGTGGTTTATATAGGGACAAACGTGGCACAAATAAATTCGCACGTATCGCGATGAGGTGATTTCTGTTGGTGGACATGGCGATGTCGAGGAGTCGTATAATCCAACTTTGACACAAACGATCGCAAGCGAGTTATGTAATTGACATATAAGTCAATGACTGGCAAGGCACAACGAGTTCACCAGGGAGACACGAGGTAGTGCCACAAACTAACTTTGCGGCTGAGCAATGCATGTCTTCTTTCACGGTAGAACGAATTTCAAGAAGAGGAAATGATAAATTCTCAGTGCATCTATTAGGATCGGACTGACCAGCAAAAGCGGCTTTGACCTGCTGGTGGGGCGCCATCACCTAATCCATTCATGTTAGGATGGTAGGCGGTGGTTCGGATGGGCTGAGAGTTAAGGTGTATAGTCAAATCTCGGAACATTATCGATTGAAAGTGTGCGCCAGGGTCGGATGCGTTGATAAATGCGGTGCCAAAATAGACAATCCAGTGTTCGACAAGGACGCGTGCTACAGACTCAGAACGTGATCCTTGATCGGAAAAGCAATCGGCTATCTTGTAATGCGATCGATCGAAGTTTGAATGAAAGAATATCCGTTGGATGATATCATCAACCTACAAGGTCAAGATGCTCATGAGAGAATTGACCGTTTGAATGCCCAAAGTGGATGTTGGGTGTGATCGTACGTCGTGATATTTTGTTCTTTCGACGGTTGGGTCAACGCACTTGTCTATCGGTTCGAGTTTAAACGGGACTGGAAGGGACTGAATGTTTAAGATGAACGAGGAAGGTGGTAGGCACATGAGGATTACACGGCGGTTGTGATTGAGGGGAAAGCAGTGTCAATGGATTTGGTGGCTTAAGCTCAACGAAAGCTGGTTTTAGACATTCGATAGGAACCGCGAGGCGTCGACCATTCATATTCAAAATGACGTACTTGTGTTTACGCTTAATAGCTCTCCGTGGTCTATGATAGTTTGGTTGAAATGATTTTTCATCAGGACACACGTCGCATAAAAAGAAAATCAAACGTATCGCGATAAGGTGATTTCTGTTGGTGGACATGACGCTGTCGTGGAGTCCTATAATCCAACTTCGAAACAAACGATCGCAAACGAGTTATGTTATCTGACATAGAAGTTAATGACTGGCATGGCACAACGAGTTCACCGAGGAGACACAAGGTATTGCCACAAACTAACTCTGCGGCTGAACATTGCACATCTTCTTTGATGGTAGAACGAATTCCAAGAAGAGGATGTGATAAATTCTCAGTGCATCTTTTAGGATTAAGTTTAGCAGCTAAAGTGCACTCGACCTGCCGGTGTGGCGCCATTAACCAATTAATTCGCGCTGGGGTAGTAGACGGTCTTTTGGATTTGCTGACAGCCAAGTTGTAGAGTCAAATCTCGGAACTTTGTCGATTGAAACCGAGGGCCCTCGTCGGTTGCGATGATAAATGGTGTGCCAAAATGGGAAATCTAGTGTTCGACGAAGACACGTGCTACGCACTCCGAACGTGGTCTTTGATCGGAAAAGCAGTCGGCCATCTTGTAAAGCGACCGGTCGCCGTTAGGATGAATAAAAATTCGTTCGATGATGGTATTGAACGACGAGGTCAAGATGCACAAAATTGCTCACACATGACTCGTTTAAACGTTAAGAGTTGCGTCATTTAAGTCTGCTGCATCTTCAAACTCGTGCGTTTCACCTTGAAACATTCAACAAAGCGTTCTTGCTTTCATCATCAAAAATGTCATACAGATTATTGGCCCTGATTTGATGTTAATGTATAGTGCATTCCTAATGTATTATTGCACATTGAGTTAACTTGAAGACTTTATTTTTGTCTTAGTATTTGATTTTCTTTTATTATTTGTTATTATTATTATCACACAAGTCTTTACAGACGATGTGCCAACAAGTATACCATGAAGAAGTTACGTCTCTCTGTTTACACATGCCGTTTTTTATCTTTTTGTGTCTTTTTTGGAATAAGGGAAGGGTCACTGATAAACGGGAACACAAGCACGGCAGGATTCTCGCCACTGGTTCCTTTCTTTTGCCATCACACCGAATGTTATCAGCCACATATCTTCACGGCCCCTCGGACCACACCTGGGTAAGCGCGATGTTCCCACGATGGCTAGTGGGCCTGTTAGACACTTGAGGGTCTTCCGCCAGGTATTCTTTTGTCCGCCACGGCAACGTTTCCAATCAGATCCAGTGAGAGCAAAGAGAGCTAGGCGATGAAGGCGTCGCTCATCCATACGGAGAACGTGCCCCAGCCATCTCAGCTGGCACATGGATATATAATCATAGAGTGGCACAGAGCGATCGCCGAGGACTGACCTTCTGACGTCATCATTTTCGACTTTCTGTTGCCAGCTTAAACGAGCTATACTCCGCAGGCAACAATGATCAAACGTCAATAATCGTTGAGTATCGGCTTGCCGCAGCGTCCACGTCTCGTAGCCATACATTAGAACTGCTCGTACAGTAGCCTTAAGGATTCATTGTGCTGTTTGAAATGAATACATTAGTTTGATAATCGTCAGATTACTGTTTTGTAAAACTGACCAACATAATTATAGAATTGCATGAGAATTCACGAATTGCGATATTGCTCACACCGGACTCGTTTAAACGTTAAAAGTTGCGTGATTCCAGTATGCTGCAACTTCAAACTCGCGAGTTTCAGCTTATAACATTCGACGGTGAGTTCTTGCTTACATCATTAAAAACGTCAAACGGTTTATTGGCATCGATTTGATGTTAATATATAGTGATATTGCTCACACCGGACTCGTTTGAACGTTGAAAGTTGCGTAATTCCAGTCTGCTTCATCTTCAAACTCGCGCGATTCAGCAAGCAAAATTTGAAAGTGAGTTCTTGGTTACATCATCAAAAACGTCGAACAGTTTATTTGCATTGATTTGATGTTAAATTATAGTGCATTCTTAATGTATTATCGCCCATTCAGTAAACATGAAGACTTCATTTTTGTCTAAGTATCTGATATGCTTTTAACATTCATAGTGCTGGTTGAAATACTTAGACTTGTTTGATAATCATCAAATTACTTGTTTGTAAAACTAACCAAGATTATTTTCGAAATGCATGAGAATTCACGAATGGTGATATTGTTCAGACATGACTCGTTTAAACGATGAGAGTTGCGTCATTCCAGTCTGCTGCATCCTCAAACTCGCGCGTATCAGCTAGAAACATTCAACTGTGAGTTCTTGCTTACATCATCAGGAAGATCAAACGCTTTATTACCATTGAATTGTTGTTAAAGTATAGTGCGTTCCTAAGGTATTATCGCCCATTCAGTTAACATGGAGACTTTATTTTTGTCTTAGTATTTGAAATGATTTTAGCATTAATGGTGTTGTTTGAAATACATACATTCCTCTGATAACTGTCAGAATACCTCTTTGTAACAACTGACCAAGTTTATTTTCGTATTGCATGAGAATACACGAATTGCGATATCGCTTATACCGGACTCGTTTAAACGTTAGGAGTTGCGTCATTCCAGTCTGCTGCATCTTGAAACTAGCGCGTTGCAGCTTGAAACATTTAACAGTGAGTTCTTGCTTACATTAATAAAAACGTCCATCGGGTTATTGGCATTAATTTGATGTAAACGTATAGTGCGTTTCTAATGTATTATTGCCCATTCATTTGACATTTAGACTTTATTTTTGTCTTAGTATTTGATATCAATTTAGCATTCATGGCGCTGGTTGAAATACATAGATTTGTTTGATAATCATCAGATTACTTGTTTGTAAAAGCAACCAAGATTATTTTGGAATTGCATTGGAATTCACGAATATCGATATTGTTTAGACATGACTCGTTCAAATGTTAGAAGTTGCGTCATTTAGTCTGCTGCATCTTCAAACTCGCTCGTTTAAGCTTGAAACATTCAACGTTGAGTTCTTGCTTACATAATCAAAACCGTCCATCGGTTTACTTGCATTGATTTGATGCTAAAGGTTTGTGCATTCCTAATGTATTATCGCCCATTCAGTTAACATGGAGACATTATATTTGTCTTAGTATTTGATATGATTTTAGCATTCATGGTGATGGTTTAAATACATTCATTCCTTCAATAATTATCAGAATACTTGTTTGTAACACTGGCCAAGATTATTTTCGAATTGCATGAGAATTTACGAAAAGCGATATTGTTCAGACCTGACTCGTTTAAACGATAAGAGTTGCGTAATTCCTGTCTGCTGCATCTTGAAACTCGCGCGATTCAGCTTGAGACATTCAACAGTGAGTTCTTGCTTACATCATCAAAAACGTCATACGGTTCATTTGCATTGATTTGATGTTGAAGAATAGTGCATTTCTAATGTATTATTGACCATTCAGTTAACATGATGACTTTTTTGTCTTAGTATTTGATATGATTTTTGCATCCATGGTGCTAGTAAAAATACTAAAATTTTTTGATAATTATCAGATTACTTGTTTGTAAATCTAACCGAGATTATTTTCGAATTGCATGGGAATTCACGAATGATGATATTGTTCAGACATGACTCGTTAAAACGTTAGGAGTTGCGTCATTCCAGTCTGCTGCATCCTCAGACTCGCGCGTATCAGCTAGAAACATTCAACTGTGAGTTCTTGCTAACATCATCAAAAACGTCATACGGTTTATTTGCATTGGTTTGATGTTAATGTATAGTGCATTTCCAATGTGTTATCGCCAATTCAGTTAACATGAAGACTTTATATTTGTCTTAGTATTTGAAATGATTTTAGCATTAATGGTGTTGTTTGAAATACATACATTCCTCTGATAACTGTCAGAATACCTCTTTGTAACAACTGACCAAGTTTATTTTCGTATTGCATGAAAATACACGAATTGCGATATCGCTTACACCGGACTCGTTTAAACGTTAGGAGTTGCGTCATTCCAGTCTGCTGCATCTTGAAACTAGCGCGTTGCAGCTTGAAACATTTAACAGTGAGTTCTTGCTTACATTAATAAAAACGTCCATCGGTTTATTGGCATTAATTTGATGTAAAATTATAGTGCGTTTCTAATGTATTATTGCCCATTCATTTGCCATTTAGACTTGATTTTTGTCTTAGTATTTGATATGATTTTAGCATATCGCTTTTTGAATTCATCCAAGTTTCATGTATTTGACATGTGACATGCGCTTTTCTGTTTCTCTTGATCAGGTGTATTCTCAACGATGACGATGCTAATGGAATCAAGTTCATTCCCATCGGAATCACGAGATTTCAATTCGGTCCAATCACGACGGTTGCACGGAAGAATTTGATCGTTGCGTTCACTCCATTCAATTGAATGGCCAACGTATGTTGGACGTCAATCGAATCGAATGGAATAAATGACCCTGCCTTAAGGACTGTCAAATTGACCTTCGAAAAACATTCAGGCTTCATTCATGTAGAGTTAACATATTTTACCTAATGTCACTCTGGATTTTGCTAACATTGGTCTCATATTTCTCGTTTATTTGAACCCAGGTTCATGTATACCAGATCTGACATACTTGTTTCTGTTTGCTTTTTATCAGGTTTCTGACCGGCGATGAAGATCTCAATAGATTCAACATAATACTCGTGGGAATGTGGGAATTTTACTTTGGTTTCCTCGCAAAGGTTTCACGGATGACGAGGATGGTTGCGTTTATTCCATTCAATCGGAGAACCTAAATCCGTCAAACGTGCATCGGATAGAATCGAAATGGATATGACATCCAACTGCTGTGAAATTAAAAAGCTAAGTCTTTCTGTCTTCATTCATGTACCTTTTCATGATTTCTAGAGTGTCACAATCTTTTTTGCCTACAACGATTGCATATCGCTTTTTGAATTCATCCTAGTTTCATGTATTTGACATGTGACATACGCTTTTCTGTTTCTCTTGATCAGGTGTATTCTCAACGATGACGATGCTAATGGAATCAAGTTCATTCCCATCGGAATCACGAGATTTCAATTCGGTCCAATCACGACGGTTGCCCGGAAGAATTTGATCGTTGCGTTCACTCCATTCAATTGAATGGCCAACGTATGCTGGACGTCAATCGAATCGAATGGAATAAATGACCCTGCATTAAGGACTGTCAAATTGACCTTTGAAAAACTTTCGGCTTCATTCATGTAGAGTTAACATATTTTACTCAATATCACTCTGGATTTTGCTAACATTGGTCTCATATTTCTCGTTTATTTGAACCCAGGTTCATGTATACCAGATCTGACATACTTGTTTCTGTTTGCTTTTTATCAGGTTTCTGACCGGCGATGAAGATCCCAATGTGAGTCGGGGAGTAGAAACCAACTGCTCAGTTGGGTTCAGACACAAATTTATTGAACGGTTCGCGCTGACGGATGCTTGGGATATCGGTGAGTTCTGTTTTTCGTAAAATTGAATCTCAGTAGCTTGTGAACAAAATATTTAAGCAGACTAATGTTATATAAAAATAAAAAGATTTCACTCCGGCGGATCGCAGTATGGATCACAAAAGATAAATCAATGGAAGCTGTTACGAAGACATAATTCGACAGATACATTTTTGAGGTGTCAATGGAAACACGTTATTTCATTTTCATATATTATAGACATTCGATGGATTGTGCATGTGAGACAGGAGAACGTTTAAATTCATCGTATATGTGAACATCGAATTCACGAAAATTTCAGCGACAGTACAATGACGCGATCTGCTTGAGGATGATAGATCGAGGTGAGTAATTGCTCAAAATTATTTTGATGCAATTATTGCGTGCCACGATTTACTTTTCAATCATTATGTGAATTAAACAGCGTGTATGATATTTATATGATCTAAGGAGAGATAGCAATAGCGGTGCGTTCGAATCGAACTGCCACGCATTTAGTTGTTGCGTGTGTGCTTTGTTTGGAATCAGACAATAACGAATACTTCGCTTTGGGATTTAAAGCGAAGCGAAGTTGCGAAGCGAACCGAATATTCGCTTCGCTTCGCCATTGCGAAGTGCACTTCGGATATTCGCTTTGATACTATTCGCCATTGCAAATGGCAGTTAGGGCACTTCGAAAATTCGCTTCGCACTTCGCTTCGCTTCAAAAAGTGACATTCGTTATTGTCTGTTTGGAATTCCCTACCTGCCGATTTGGTAAGCTCAAACAGTTTATCTATATTCAAATCGATACTTGACGACTATATGAGAGCTAATCCAAATTTTGGCACCAACTATTAATAAACTATCATCGTCGCATTGATTGTGATTTATATATATATATATATATATATATATATATATATATATACGTTTGTACCTATAGTTCCACTCTATGGTTATTGTAAAGCTAATTGCTTTTTCAACCATAATTCTTGAGTCTTGTAGTCATAGATACGACGTGTTGAGTATACATTATATGATAACGTACATTTAATTAGCCAATGTGTTATGATGAATGCGGTGACACTCGTTGCGTTCTATCAATCAATGTGTTGCTCATAACCCGATAATCAGGAAAACAGAAAAGGCCGGAATGGAACGTTGAGCAGAAGTCCGTGCTTCAACGTTATTTCACCGAGGACATGGTTTGTATTTATATAGCAAAAACATAGCGAAAGTGTGGAGGTACAGAATAATCATGGAAAATGGTCTAGTGAGATCGATGGAAGCTTGTTGTCATAGCAAGTCAGACAAAATGTATGTAGTGGAAAGGGAGGTTTGTTGCTGGGGTATACGTAACTTACCGATAAAGTTTCGTACGATCGTTTATTCGGTAGTAATTGCAGTGTTTTAGCTGGTCTTAGTAAACGTTGGGATCTTTTGGGACTTCGGCGCTGCTCCACATGTGCTGATTGTGTAGTGGAACAAAAATAAGACTGCCCTACACAAAATAGAAATTAAAATAGAATCAACTCTCTAAAAGATTAAACGAGCAAATGTCCAATTAAAGATCCAGTGAACTCAAACGATAGCGAGATAATCCACACGGGAAAATCCAAGAGATGGAAACAAAGGTAGAGAATGCACGAAAATGTAGCAGGATCCGTTAATCACAATTCCCGCACGAAGTAGCGCACACAAACTTCGCAACCACAAAAAAGACGAAGTCCGAGAGTTCGAAAACCGCCAAACATTAATTCGATTGATGCATGCAAGGCCAATAGACGAATAACCAAAAAAGGCATAAAACCTTTATGTACAAAACACGGAGATACAAAGTGAAAGTAGTTCACTACAATAATTTCCAAACAGAGCGTTAGTTTGGCTTAGAGAAAGGATAACATACGCTCGAAATGTCAATGAGGTCACATAGTCAGATAGACGTTGGGGACAATGCATATGTCTACCGGTGCGAGTTTTAACGGGGCTGGAAGGGACTGGAGGATTTGGATGAACGAGGGAGGTGGTAGGCATAGAAGGTAATGACTGGCAAGGCACAAAGAGTTCACTGGGAAGACACAAGGTAGTGCCACAAACTAACTCTGCGGCCGAGCATTGCACATCTTCTTTGATGGTAGAACGAATTCCAAGAAGAGGAAGTGATAAATTCTCAGTGCATCTATTAGGATCGGACTGACCAGAAAAAGCGGCTTTGACCTGTCGGTTAAGCGACATCAATCAATCCATTCGCGTTAAAATAGTGGGCAGTGGTTCAGATATGCTGACAGCCAAGATGTAGAGTCAAATCTCAGGAGAATGTCAATTGAAACTGAGCGACAGGGTCAATTGCAATGAAAAATAGTGTGCCAAAATAGGTAATCCAGTGTTCGATGAAGACGCGTGCTACAGACTCAGAACGTGGTCTTTGATCGGAAAGGCAATCGGCAATCTTGTAATGTGATCCATCGCAGTTTGGATGAATGAATATCCGTTCGATGATGGCATTAACCGAAGAGGTCAAGATGCACATGAGAGAATTAACCGTTTGAATGCCCAAAGTGGATGTTAGGTTTGATCGTACGTCGTGATATTATGTTCGTTCGACGGTTAGCCCAACGCACTTGTCTACCGCCTCGAGTTTCAACGGTAATGAATGAGACTGGATGATTGGGATGACCGACGGCGGTGGTAGGCACATGAGGATTACACGGTGGTTGTGATTGATTGGAATGTATCGTTAATGGATTTGGTGACTCAAGCTCAACGAAAGCTGGTTTTAGACGATCAATAGAAACCGTGGGACATCAACCATTCATATTCAAAATAAAGTACTTGTGTTTACGCTTAGTACCTCTGCGTGGTCTACGATAGGATGGTTGAAGTGGTTTATATAGGGACACACGTCGCATAAAAACAAATCGCACTATCGCGATAAGGTGATTTATGTTGGTGGACACGGCGCTGTCGTGGAGTCGTATAATCCGAATTCGACACAAACGATCGCAAGCGAGTAATGTAATCTGACATATAAGGTGATGACTGGCAAGGCACTACGAGTTCCCCGGGGAGACACACGATAGTGTGACAAACTAACTCAGTGGCTGAACATTGCATGTTTTCTTTAATGGTAAAATGAATTCCAATAAGAACATGAGGTAAATCTCAGTATAACTATTAGGATCGGGCTGACAAGCGTACGTTTAATCGATTTGCTGCAGATTGAAGGATCGACACTAAGCGCGTTCCATTGTATTAATCCCACTTTGATGTTATCCAAAAGGGAAAGATCGAATCGTGCGCCGGCGGGCAAAACAGAAATGTCATGTCTTGATAAAGCTTCGGCAACCATGTCCACCTCTACTTTGACTTAACCAATGTTAGTAGAGAATCGAAAACTTTAATCAATGTGTCATGCGGCGTATGATGATCGAGTTTAGAATGCAGAGCAAAAGTTAACTGTTTGTGATCCGTAAAAAATAATATAGTAATGACCTTCCAATAAGTGAATGAAATGCCATGTGGCTAAATACACGAAAGTAATTCATGGCCAAATGTGGTTTAGTGGGTTTGTTCCCGATTAATCTTCTGCGAAAAATGCCAATCGATGGTCTGTGTTCTGACGGTTTTGTTGTAAAACAGCTCTTACTGCCGAATCAGATGTATCGGTCGTTAATGATAAAGATAAAGTCAGTTCTGGATCAATGAAAGACATTTCAGTGGCAGTGCAAAGAACATTTTTTAGCCTACACTCACCTGCGGTCTTCTATGGATCCACATGTATTGGTGACGACTAGGAGATGGAAGAATGGTGAAAGATTACAAGCTCTAGATTATGCTCAAACTCGGCATTTACAATTTTGAGTAAGCAAGGATAAAGTCGCCCAGGTCTAGAAGAGATAGGTGGTCCGCTTGTGACTATTTGGTCAATATGACCGTCTGTCTTGGGGGTTGCATAATGGATGGAAATACTTTCAGTATAGAACTAAATGTCGAAGATTCCGTAATGAAACCCTTGGTACCGGAGAAATGGCTTTGATAGTGATGCCTGACACATGCGAGGAGTTTGTCGTATCCACTAATCTCCGATGCTTTACTTCCACAGTTAGACCTAAGCGAGACAAAAGTCGAGACCGATTACGGGGCAATTAACCTCCTGAATGATGAAGGTCCAGGTGAATCTGCGTCATACTTTTAAATTGAGAGTTAGAAGGCGTTCGCCGTAAGTATTAATACAAGTGTCATTTTCCGACTTAAGATTGTGGGACGACGGTTTTGAGGAAATGGATGCTCAAGTTATGAAGCTAATTTCAGCGCCTGAATGGATTAAGAAATTTAGAAGAGTCGATTTGATTGTATCATAGGTGGGCGACTTGGGTTTGGTGGGACGGGCATAGTATTCGACATTGCTGGCTGACTATGTTGTAGGCTAGAATCCTTGCATGTCCTGGATCTTGACGTGTTATTATTGGTCCGTAGACACCATCCAATCAAATGTGCTCTTTGATATATTGTAGGGTCGAATAACACGCTTCGAGGAATTCTCGAACGTGACGAGTACTGCCTTTGGTGATGATTTCCATACTATTCCAATTGAATTCGTGTCCTTCATGATCCATGTGTACCGATGTTACTGATTTGTGGTGATGTCATCGTGTAGCCAGTTTGTGTTCATGTATCCTTGTTTCTAACCTTATCCCGATGTGTCCAATATAACATTTCTCACGATCAGAACACGGGATTCTGTTCACGACGTTATTTCTCTCCTCATTAGCAAACATGCCCTTGACCTTGACTAGTTGGCTTCTCAGTGCTGAAGCTGGATTGTGTGCTACACTAATTCCGAACGGCCGTAGTATTCTTGCGGCAGTGTTAACCTTGCTGTGTTCGTGCTGTTCACACGCGATTGGGTTGTCGAGTCCATGTTGCGAATTCTGAAATCCTTTTGGTTTCCATTCTTCCGGAAGTGTTTGAATGAATGTTTCTCCTCTTCTTCCCAGAGATCGTCGGTAGTGCAGTGTTTTTTGCGCGGTTGAATTGTGTTCAATCGCAGCTCCGATTGTGGGTGGCCAGGTGCTTGCTTTTAAAGTTCCACATTTGATCCGTGTGTGTTCGTTCCTTTTATACACTAGTTTCTAGGTTTTCTTTTCTGTTCTTCACGCATTCACATACAGAAATGGTAGACAGTTTTTCCAATTCTGTCTACTTCGTAAATTGAATTCCAATGAAGACGCAATTCAGTAGATGGTGCGCATTTTCCAAGTTTTCTTTCTTTAGAATCACGAACGTAACATGGACGTATCGGATCCAGATTTTGGGTTGGATCAGCGGTAATGCGATACGTTCAAGACATACATTACGGCTCCGGCTAGTAAACCGGATATTTGAAATCTTATTTGAGATCATTTCATTTGTTTATACGAACCATTACTGAATTTCAAATTCGTCTGCTAACACGATTATAATAACTGTATATACTGTTTTTGGCCAGTCGGTTTCCATTGTACGCCGTTCCGCGTTCGTTCAGCAGTTTCGATTTGGTTTGCAGCGCTAAGTTAGTGCCAATAGATGTAAATAGCGCTGTCACGTCAAAAGAAACCACGATTTCTTCATCTTCCAAATTCACGTCCTTTATCGTCTGCCGAAATTCAGTTACGGAATCTTAACCGCGAACGCGCACAAGATGATTGACAAATACTCAAATGTCGATGAAGTCGAAAAGAATTTCTTTCGCGGTGAAATTAGTGATCAAGGATCAGATTATTCCGTAACTGAATTTCGGCAGACGATAAAGGACGTGAATTTGGAAGATGCAGAAATCGTGGTTTTTTTGACGTGACAGCGCTATTTACATCTATCGGCACTAGCTTAGCGCTGCAAACCAAATCGAAACTGCTGAACGAACGCGGAACGGCGTACAATGGAAACCGACTGGCCAAAAACAGTATACTACAGTTATTATAATCGTGTTAGCAGACGAATTTGAAATTCAGTAATGGTTTGTATAAACAAATGAAAGGATCTCAAATATCAAATATCCGGTTTACTAGCCGGAGCCGTAATGTATGTCTTGAACGTATCGCATTACCGCTGATCCAACCCAAAATCTGGATCCGATACGTCCATGTTACGTTCGTGATTCTAAAGAAAGAAAACTTGGAAAATGCGCACCATCTACTGAATTGCGTCTTCATTGGAATTCAATTTACGAAGTAGACAGAATTGGAAAAACTGTCTACCATTTCTGTATGTGAATGCGTGAAGAACAGAAAAGAAAACCTAGAAACTAGTGTATAAAAGGAACGAACACACACGGATCAAATGTGGAACTTTAAAAGCAAGCACCTGGCCACCCACAATCGGAGCTGCGATTGAACACAATTCAACCGCGCAAAAAACACTGCACTACCGACGATCTCTGGGAAGAAGAGGAGAAACATTCATTCAAACACTTCCGGAAGAATGGAAACCAAAAGGATTTCAGAATTCGCAACATGGACTCGACAACCCAATCGCGTGTGAACAGCACGAACACAGCAAGGTTAACACTGCCGCAAGAATACTACGGCCGTTCGGAATTAGTGTAGCACACAATCCAGCTTCAGCACTGAGAAGCCAACTAGTCAAGGTCAAGGGCATGTTTGCTAATGAGGAGAGAAATAACGTCGTGAACAGAATCCCGTGTTCTGATCGTGAGAAATGTTATATTGGACACATCGGGATAAGGTTAGAAACAAGGATACATGAACACAAACTGGCTACACGACGACATCACCACAAATCAGTAACATCGGTACACATGGATCATGAAGGACACGAATTCAATTGGAATAGTATGGAAATCATCACCAAAGGCAGTACTCGTCACGTTCGAGAATTCCTCGAAGCGTGTTATTCGACCCTACAATATATCAAAGAGCACATTTGATTGGATGGTGTCTACGGACCAATAAGAACACGTCAAGATCCAGGACATGCAAGGATTCTAGCCTACAACAAAGTCAGCCAGTAATCTCGGATACTATGCTCGGCCCACCAAACCCAAGTCGCTTGTTCTACGATACAGACAGATTGATTGGTGACTGTAACAATGATGATAGTTAGAGTAGAATTTCAAATGAGATAACAGACCCTAATTTCATCACGTTTTTTAAGGGTAAGAGTGGTAGATTTGTCTTCATCAGTTGCAAAATAATCTTTTTTCTTGATGCCTTCGGTAATTGTAATGCAAAATTTTTGTATAACTACCAGAATTTGCTGATAGTGTTTACTCCGAATCCTTTTGTGGGTTCCAAACGGGATGTCTACCATTATACATGAATTACTTCACTGAGATATCGTTGAGAATGAACTCGCAATTTTAGCGTTTGCATGATTTATAAAAATGTTTAGACTACCTAACCAGGGGTGGGTTTTGCTGTCTTGAATTTGTAGGCTAACTCTCAATGTTTGCTCAAGCTCGTTCTCTTTCGAATCTGATATATTAGTCAATCGGATTTAAAGTTTACATTACTTAAGCTTTAGAAATTTGACGGAATGTTAACAAAAATGTGTTTTGCATTCATACTGCTCGGCATCTTCTTTGATCATTTTCTGAAGCTAGTTTTAGGAAGAGATCACATGGTATTTAACCGACGAGGTCAAAATGCACATGAGAGAATTGACCGTTTGAATGCCCAAAGTGGATGTTAGGTGTGATCGTAGGTCGTGATATTTTGTTCTTTCGACGGTTGGGCGAACGCACTTGTCTATCGGTTCGAGTTTAAACGGGACTGGAAGGGACTGAATGTTTGGTATGAACGAGGGAGGTGGTAGACACATGAGGATTACACGGCGGTTGTGATTGAGGGGAAAGCAGTGTCAATGGATTTGGCGGCTTAAGCTCAACGAAAGCTGGTTTTAGACGTTAATTAGGAACCGTAAAGCGTCGACCATTCATATTCGAAATAAAGTACTTGTGTTTACTCTTAGTAGCTCTGCGTGGTTTATGATAGTTTGGTTGAAATGATTTTCATTAGGACACACGTCGCATAAAAAGAAAATCAAACGTATCGCGATGAGGTGATTTCTGTTGGTGGACATGACGCTGTCGTGGAGTCCTATAATCCAACTTCGAAACAAACGATCGCAAGCGAGTTATGTAATCTGACATAGAAGGTAAAGACTGGCAGGGCACAACGAGTTCACCGAAGAGACACAAGGTAGTGCCACAAACTAACTCTGTGGCTGAGCATTGAATGCCTTCTAAGATGGTAGAACGAATTCCAAGAAGAGGATGTGATAAATTCTCAGTGCATCTTTTGAGATTGAGTTTAGCAGCTAAAGTGCATTCGACCTGCGGTGTGGCACCATCAATCAATTAATTCGCGCTAGGGTAGTAGACGGTCTTTTGGATTTGCTGACAGCCAAGTTGTATAGTCAAATCTCGGAACATTGTCGATTGAAACCGAGGGCCCTGGTCGGTTGCGATGATAAATGGTGTGCTAAAATGGGAAATCTAGTGTTCGACGAAGACACGTGCTACACAATCGGAACGTGGTCTTTGATCGAAAAAGCAGTCGGCCATCTTGTAAAGCGACCGTTCGCCGTTAGGATGAATAAAAATTCGTTCGATGATAGCATTAAACGACGAGGTCAAGATGCACGATATTGCTCACATATGACTCGTTTGAACGTTAAGAGTTGCGTCATTTAAGTCTGCTGCATCTTCAAACTAGCGCGTTGCAGCTTGAAACATTCAACGGTTAGTTCTTGCTTACATTATCAAAAACGTCCATCGGTTTATTGGCATTGATTTGATGTTAAAGTGTAGTGCATTTCTAATGTAATATTGCCCATTCATTTGCCATTAAAACTTTATTTTTGTCTTAGTATTTGATATCAAATTAGCATTGATGATGCTGGTTTATATACACATACGTGTTTGATAATCATGTGAATACTTGTTTGTAACACTGGCTAAAATTGCTTCTGAATGGCAATAAAATTCACGAATGGCGAAATTGTTGAGACATGACTCGTTTAAACGATGAGAATTGCGTAATTCCAGTCTGCTGCATCTCCAAACTCGCGAGTTTCTGCTTCACACATCCAACGGTGAATTCTTGCTTACATCATCAAAAACGTCAAACACTATATTGGCATTGATGTGATGTTAAAGTTTTTTTGCATTCCTAATTTATTGTTGTCCATTCAGTTAACATGAAGACTTTATATTTGTCTTAGTATTTGATATGATTTTAGCATTCATGGTGTTGTTTGAAATACATACATTTTTTCTGATAACTGTCAGAATAACTCTTTGTAACAACTGACCAAGATTATTTTCGAATTGTATGAGAATACACGAATGGCGATATCGCTTACACCGGACTCGTTTAAACGTTGGGAGTTGCGTCATTCCAGTCTGCTGCATCTTCAAACTAGCGCGTTGCAGCTTGAAACATTCAACGGTGAGTTCTTGCTTACATTATCAAAAACGTCCATCGGTTTATTGGCATTGATTTGATGTTAAAGTATAGTGCATTTCTAATGTATTATTGCCCATTCATTTGCCATTAAGACTTTATTTTTTGTCTTAGTATTTGATATGATTTTAGCATTGATGATGCTGGTTTATATACATATACGTGTTTGATAATCATCTGAATACTTGTTTGTAACACTGGCCAAGATTGCTTCCGAATGGCATGAGAATTCACGAATGGCGAAATTGTTGAGACATGACTCGTTTAAACGATGAGAGTTGCGTAATTCCAGTCTGCTGCATCTCCAAACTCGCGAGTTCTGCTTCACACATCCAACGGTGAATTCTTGCTTACATCATCAAAAACGTCAAACACTATATTGGCATTGATGTGATGTTAAAGTTTTTTGCATTCCTAATTTATTGTTGTCCATTCAGTTAACATGAAGACTTTATATTTGTCTTCGTATTTGATATGATTTTAGCATTCATGGTGTTGTTTGAAATACATACATTTCTCTGATAACTGTCAGAATACCTCTTTGTAACAACTGACCAGGATTATTTTCGAATTGCATGAGAATACACGAATGGCGATATCGCTTACACCGGACTCGTTTAAACGTTAGGAGTTGCGTCATTCCAGTCTGCTGCATCTTCAAACTAGCGCGTTGCAGCTTGAAACATTCAACGGTGAGTTCTTGCTTACATTATCGAAAACGTCCATCGGTTTATTGGCATTGATTTGATGTTGAAGTAAAGTGCATTTCTAATGTATTATTGCCCATTCATTTGCCATTGAGACTTTATTTTTGTCTTAGTATTTGATATCAATGTAGCATTCATGGTGCTGGTTGAAATACATAGACTTGTATGATAATCATCAGATTACTTGTTTGTAACAATTGACCAAGATTATTTCCGAATTTCATGAGAATACACGAATGGCGTTATCGCTTACACCGGATTCGTTTAAACGATAGGAGTTGCGTAATTTCAGTCTGCTGCATCTTCAAACTCGCGAGTTTCTGCTTCACACATCCAACGGTGAGTTCTTGCTTACATCATCAAAAACGTCAGACACTATATTGGCATTGATTTGATGTTAAAGTTTTTTGCATTCCTAATGTATTATTGCCCATTCAGTTAACATGAAGACTTTATATTTGTCTTAGTATTTGATATGATTTTAGCATTCATGGTGTTGTTTGAAATACATACATTTCTTTGATAACTGTCAGAATACCTCTTTGTAACAACTGACCTAGATTATTTTCGAATTGCATGAGAATACACGAATGGCGATATCGCTCACACTGGACTCATTTAAACGTTAGGAGTTGCGTCATTCCAGTCTGCTGCATCTTCAAACTAGCGCGTTGCAGCTTGAAACATTCAACGGTGAGTTCTTGCTCACATTATCAAAAACGTCCATCGGTTTATTGGCATTGATTTGATGTTAAAGTATAGTGCATTTCTCATGTATTATTGCCCATTCATTTGCCATTAGGACTTTATTTTTGTCTTAGTATTTGATATGATTTTAGCATTGATGATGCTGGTTTATATACATATACGTGTTTGATAATCATCTGAATACTTGTTTGTAACACTGGCCAAGACTGCTTCCGAATGGCATGAGAATTCACGAATGGCGAAATTGTTGAGACATGACTCGTTTAAACGATGAGAGTTGCGTATTTCCAGTCTGCTGCATCTTCAAACTCGCGAGTTTCTGCTTCACACATCCAACGGTGAGTTCTTGCTTACATCATCAAAAACGTCAAACACTATATAGGCATTGATTTGATGTTAAAGTTTTTTGCATTCCTAATGTATTATTGCCCATTCAGTTAACATGAAGACTTTATATTTGTCTTAGTATTTGATATGATTTTAGCATTCATGGTGTTGTTTGAAATACATACATTTCTCTGATAACTGTCAGAATACCTCTCTGTAACAACTGATCGATGTTATTTTCGAATTGCATAAGAATACACGAATGGTGATATCGCTTACACCGGACTCGTTTAAACGTTAGGAATTGCGTCATTCCAGTCTGCTGCATCTTCAAACTAGCGCGTTGCAGCTTGAAACATTCAACGGTGAGTTTTTGCTTACATTATCAAAAACGTCCATCAGTTTATTGGCATTAATTTTGATGTTAAAGTTTAGTGCATTTCTAATGTATTATTGCCCATTAATTTGCCACTGAGACTTTATTTTTGTATTAGTATTTGATATCAATTTAGCATTCATGGTGCTGGTTGAAATACATAGACTTGTTTGATATTCATCAGATTACGTGTTTGTAAAAGTAACCAAGATCATTTTCGAATTGCATGGGAATTCACGAAAGGGATATTGTTCAGACATGACTCGTTTAAACGTTAGGAGTTGCGTCATTCCAGTCTGCTGCATCTTCAAACTCGCTCGTTTCAGCTTCAAAACATTCAACGGTGAGTTCTTGCTCACATGATTTAAAACGTCATGCGGTTCATCTGCATTGATCTGATCCTAAAGTATAGTGCATTCTTAACGTATAAGAGCCCATTCAGTTAACATGAAGACTTTATTTTTGTCTCAGTATTTGATATGACTTTAGCATTGATGATGCTGGTTTATATACACATACGTGTTTGGTAATCATCTGAATACTTGTTTGTAACACTGGCCAAGATTGCTTCCGAATGGCATGAGAATTCACGAATGACGAATGTGTTGAGAGATGAATCGTTTAAACGATGAGCGTTGCGTAATTCCAGTCTGCTGCATCTCAAACTCGCGAGTTCTGCTTCACACATCCAACGGTGAGTTCTTGCTTACATCATCAAAAACGTCAAACACTATATTGGCATTGATTTGATGTTAAAGTTTTTGCATTCCTAATGTATTATTGCCCATTCAGTTAACATGAAGACTTTATATTTGTCTTAGTATTTGATATGATTTAAGCATTCATGTGTTGTTTGAAATACATACATTTCTCTGATAACTGTCAGAATACCTCTTTGTAACAACTGACCAAGATTATTTTCGAATTGCATGAGAATACACGAATGGCGATATCGCGTACACCGGACTCGTTTAAACGTTAGGAGTTGCGTCATTCCACTCTGCTCAATCTTCGAACTAGCGCGATGCAGCTTGGAACATTCGACGGTGAGTTCTTGCTTACATTATCAAAAACGTCCATCGGTTTATTGGCATTGATTTGATGTTAAAGTATTGTGCATTTCTAATGTATTGTTGCCCATTCATTTGCCATTAAGACTTTATTTTTGTCTTAGTATTTGATATCAATTTAGTTTTGATGATGCTGGTTGAAATACCTAGACTTGTTTGATAATCATCAGATTACTTGTTTGTAAAAGTAACCAAGATTATTTTCGAATTGCATGGGAGTTCACGAATGACGATATTTTCAGACATGACTCGTTTAAGCGTTAGGAGTTGCGTCATTTCAGTCTGCTGCATCTTCAAACTCGCTCGTTTCAGCTTGAAACATTCAACGGTGAGTTCTTGTCCACATCATGTTAAACGTCATATGGTTTATTTGCATCGATTTGATCCTGAAGTATTGTGCATTCTTAACATATTAGACCCCATTCAGTTATCATGAAAACTTTATTTTTGTCTTAGTATTCGATATGATTTTAGCATTGATGATGCTGGATTATATACATATACGTGTTTGATTATCATCTGAATACTTGTTTGTAACACTGGCCAAGATTGCTTCCGAATGGCATGAGAATTTACGAATGGCGAATGTGATGAGTGATGACTCGTTCAAACGATTAGAGTTGCGTAATTCCAGTCTGCTGCATCTTCAAACTCACGAGTATCTGCTTCACACATCCAATGGTGAGTTCTTGCTTACATCATCAAAAACGTCAAACACTATATTGGCATTGATTTGATGTTAAAGTTTTTTGCATAAGAAATATATTATTGCCCATTCAGTTAACATGGAGACTTTATATTTTTCTTAGTATTTGATATGATTTTAGCATTCATGGTGTTGTTTGAAATACATACATTTCTCTGATAACTGTCAGAATACCTCTTTGTAACAACTGACTAAGATTATTTTCGAATTGCATGAGAATACACGAATGGCGATATCGCTTACACCGGACTCGTTTAAACGTTAGGAGTTGCGTCATTCCAGTCTGCTGCATCTTCAAACTAGCGCGATGCAGCTTGAAACAATCAACGGTGAGTTCTTGCTCACATTATCAAAAACGCCCATCGGTTTATTGGCATTGATTTGATGTTAAAGTTTTTTGAATTCCTAATGTATTATTGCCCATTCATTTGCCATTAAGACTTTATTTTTGTCTTAGTATTCGATATCAATTTAGCATTCATGGTGCTGGTTGAAATACATAGACTTGTTCGATAATCATCAGATTACTTGTTTGTAAAATTAACCAAGATTATTTTCGAATTGCATGGGAATTCACGAAAGCGATATTGTTCAGACATGACTCGTTTAAACGATGAGAGTTGCGTCATTCCAGTTTGCTGCATCTTCAAACTCGCTCGTTTCAGCTTCAAAACATTCAACGGTGAGTTCTTGCTCACATCATTTAAAACGTGATACGGTTTATTTGCATCGATTTGATCCTAAAGTATAGTGCATCCTTAACGTATTAGAGCCCATTCAGTTACCATGAAGACTTTATTTTTGTCTTAGTATTTGATATGATTTTAGCATTGATGATGCTGGTTTAAATACATATACGTGTTTGATAATCATCTGAATACTTGTTTGTAACACTGGCCAAGATTGCTTCCGAATGGCATGAGAATTCACAAATGGCGAAATTGTTGAGACATGACTCGTTTAAACGTTAGCAGTTGCATCATTCCAGTCTGCTGCATCTTCAAACTCGCGAGTTTCTGCTTCACACATCCAACGGTGAGTTCTTGCTTACATCATCAAAAACGTCAAACACTATATTGGCATTGATTTGATGTTAAAGTTTTTTTGCATCCCTAATGTATTATTGCCCATTCAGTTAACTAAAGACTTTATATTTTTCTTAGTATTTGATATGATTTTAGCATTCATGGTGTTGTTTGAAATACATACATTTCTCTGATAACTGTCAGAATACCTCTTTGTAACAACTGACCAAGATTATTTTCGAATTCCATGAGAATACACGAATGGCCATATCGCTTACACCGGACTCGTTTAAACGTTAGCAGTTGCGTCATTCCAGTCTGCTGCATCTTCAAACTAGCGCGTTGCAGCTTGACACATTCAACGGTGAGTTCTTTTTTACATCATCAAAATCGTCAAACGCTCATTATCTTTTATTTGATGTTAACGTATAGTGCATTCCTAATGTATTATTGCCTATTCAGTTAACATGAAGACTTGATTTTTGTCTTAGTATTTGATATGAATTTAGCATTCATGGCGCTGGTTGAAATACATAGACTTGTTTGGTAATCATCATATTATTTATTTCTAACACTGACCAAGAATGTTTTAGAATAGCATAAGATTCAAGATTTAAGATTCAAGATTCAGGAATTTATGGTCACAAAAAGCACATTGCTTTACAAATACCATATCATAGTAAATATTTGTTCAGGAAATAGGTATAAAATAAACATGTAATGTCAAGTATAGTCAAGTTGTGTAGTTATCGTGAGTCAATACGCAGGTGTCGTCAAATCATTATGCAACAAATAAGTATCCAAATTTCGAATAAACGTTTCGATGCTGGGAGAGATGATCAGAGTTTCGGGGAGGGAATTCCAAAGGAAACAGACACGTACACAATAAAAATATCGGCGACAGCTGATACGGGAGTGGGGAATCTGCAGTGTCGCTGAGTGGCTGCGTGTATGTCGTGACTCACGGTATTCGGATAAATGTTTTGAGGGATGATGTGGAGTATTTAATATCTTGTATGTCAGTATCACATCGCTTCGAAGGCTTCTTTGAAGGGGAGTGGGGAGCCTCAGTTTTTGCAATCGTTCCTCGTACGTCAGATTCCGGAAATCTCTTACGAGTTTGGTTGCGCGATTGTATATTTTGTCAAGCAACAGTATATCTTTTTTTAACCACGAAGTCCAAGCTTGTGATGCATGCTCCATGGTTGGAAATATATATGCTTTCATGATGGTGGGCAACGTTCCAGGCGAAAAGGTTCTGAAAATCCGTAAGGCTAAGATGCGCTTGGAACTCCTAAAACTGTCGCAGAAACGTGAATCTCTCGAGATGCAACTGAAATTGCTTGAGGCGGCACAGGAGGTTAAAATGGCTGAGATTGCTGCTTCGGCAAGTTATCTTGCGCATTGTGAGCATCAAAAGAAAGAAGTAGCTGACTACCCTCGTTCGAAGGTAGAAGATTCTGTTCGTAATAAAAAGCCCGGTAGTTTACCAAGATCTGATCTTCTGAAGATAGAATTGATGTCTTTGGACGGTTCAGCTAGCACCTACGGGAAAATTTTTTGTCAGTTCGAGACCTATGTGGAGTTTAGAACTCGTGATGACGGAGAGAGGTTTCTATATTTGCTACATTTTTGCCGATGTATAGCAAAGGAAGCTATTGAAGAGTGTGTCATGCTGCCACCTGAACGTGCTTATAAGCGGGCGAGATCAATCCTGAAGGACCTCTTCGGGCAATCGCATACAAAAGCAAGGCTTGTTAGCCTCGTCAATTGTCGAAAAATTGTTTCTATTGGTGTAATGTTGAAGGATATTGACCTTTGTGTTGTCGATGGTGATCAGGAAGCTGAGTTACCTGACATTGAATTAACTCAGTCGGATTTTGTGACAGAATTTCCCGACAATAATTCGGATCAGATGGAGAGCACGCCTGGCTCACCTGAAACCAAATCAGCCCAAATGAAAAGTAGGCCTGGTTCACATGACACTGAATCAGCTTTAATTGGGGCTACGTATGGTCAGCACGACAATACGTATGATTGGCGTACACCTTTCGCTTGTATACCTTATGAACCATTTATGTTTGGAAACCCGGATACAATATTTTGTAATTCAGACTTGTTTAGATGGCGCAAAATGTCGCTGTTTGAGTATGCAATACATAAGGCTCGTTCGGGTAGGGTATCGTGCATGAGCTTATTGTAGGGCGCTGGCAGAACCGGAGGACGTGGTGGGTCTTTGTCTAGCAAACATTTTCCCTATAAAAAGCCACAGGTGTCCAGTGATGGTGATGCGACGTGGCGTGTGTGACTCGCCACTAAATAAAGTCACTTGCTTTATTCTACTGTACCTGGGTGTCGGGCCCGGGGGCTTGTGTTTAAGGTGGGAGGCGGGTTTTCGGATCTGCTGACCCCAGAAATAACACCAAGGATTCAGTCTGCCGGTTGCATGCGAAGACGAACGTTGATTACACTGGAGGCGGATGTTTTAGGTGGGAGGCGGGTCTTCGGGTCTGCCAACTCCAGAGATACCACCAAACATTTGACCGTCGAGTCGCTGTCATGGGTCGCGCAGGTACACGGGTCGGGTAGCCAGGTAGAGGAGAGCCCCGCAGTTTAGTGTTTGTGTCTCTACTTGCTTTTCAGATTTGGTTGAATTTTGGTGGGCGGTGTATGTTTTCGCGTTGATGTCTTAAAAATTCCTCTTTCGGTCCAGCACGATCAAACGAATTGGAGAAATTTATTTCCCACCCTACACCCGTGTTCCTTGTCAAGTTTTTTGTGTCATAATTTTCCCGTGATATTTTTTGTTTGTTCTTTAAATTGCAAATAACATTTAAACTAAATGTTAAATCTGTGAGAGTTTTCTTTCCCGAACATTGTTCCTTTGTTTAGCTGCACTTGGGCTTCCGTACATTTTGATTTGTCCGTTACCCGTGTTTACCGTTATTGGAAAACGGTAATTTTTTGTGCTCTCAACTGAGCTGTTTGACTTCCGTTTATTGGACGCGTTGGGTTTGCATTGAAACCTGTATTCTATTACCGTTGAGGTTTGTTATATTTTGCTTTTTAATCGTCTTTGTCAATATAGTACAGCGTAAATTGACGTTTTGTTCTGATTTAGGATCGATTCGTAAACGCTCGTCATTCCCGGTATAAGAATCTCGTGGCTTGTAGCAGTCAACTAGTTTCAGTGACAGAAACTATTCCCCAGTGACGATTTGGTCGCTACACCCAATTTGAGCAGAAACAGGCGCATTCGCATGCTTGACAACAAGAACCAGAGGCTTCGAAAACACAGTCTCTTCTCAGAATTTCCTGTGTCCCGAAGAAGGATGCTATACGGCCGCGCCACGAGAATCGGTTGGCGTGTCAATCTGGGCTGGTAAGGACCTTGTGTGACATGTCAGGCGTGTTGGAACAATTGCGCTCGTGTTGGTGGTTAGGGCTACCGGTTGAGTTGGAGGCAAGCGTAGGTGGACCAGGAAGGGTGCGCGATTCGGTGGCATCAGCGATGGGTGTGTGCGTTCCTGAGGGAAGAAAAAAAGAAAACTCCCTAATGCATGGGTTCAGGGCCACGACCGAGTGATTAGAATGAGGTACGAAATAATGCACGCGTGTATGCCAAAACATATGAAAGTAATAACTATTTACAACAAAATCAGCGAATCGAACGGGTTGCCGTTTGACACGTTTGGTTACTGTAGTGGCCGGCTCTGGGTTAGCTGTGGGTACAGTAGGGGTAATGACCAGTGGTGCCGGGGTTGGCGTTGGGTCATGTGGAATAACTTCCTCGTCCATTAAAGACGCTTTGACTCTGTCGATTGAGACTGTGTCACGCTTGCCGATACGGTCAATGACGACCGTCTTGGGAGAGCGCTCAATTACTCTGAACGGTCTAGTATAAGGAAGGTAAAGAGGATGCTTCATGATGTCATTCCGAAGAAAAACATGTGGACAATTAGCCAACTCCTTTGGGACATGTGATGATTTGGCCTGAAGCCGTGGGGGATGATGGGCGAAAACGACCCATGTAATGGCGCAAGAGCGCCACGTAATCGCCGTAGGCGGAGGGTGATTGTTTGTGTGGGGCGACATACTTGCCAGGTAGAGCAATGGCGCGATCGTATGTCAATTCCGCTACGGTAGCCTGCAAAGGGGTTTTAGAGGTCACCTCAAACATAGGAGGACGATCGGTAGGACTTCGGTCCAGTCAATACATCCATGCGCCATCAATGCCGCCTTAAGCTGCCTGTGCAACCTTTCGACCATCCCATTCGCCGCGGGGTGGTTAGCTGTAGTTCGGTGATGCTGGCAACCCAGAGTAGCTAGCAATTTACTGAAGGCACCATCCAAATGGGAACCTCGGTCCGTAGTGACAATACCCGGACAACCGAACTGTGCCAACCAACGCTCGAAAAAGGGATGGAAGTGGAAGTGGGATGGCCTTAGGCCACCTGGTGAAACGGTAGATTATCGTGAGGATATATGTGTGGCCACGTGAAGAAGGCAATGTGCCGAATAAGTCTCCGTGTATGTGTGAGAAGCGCTCATCCGTTTCGACAAAAGTTCCTAATGGACTCTTGGTGTGTCGATGGATTTTCGTGAGCTGGCATTCACGACACGCTTTGGCCCAACTTCGAATATCCTTACTAGCTTTTTGCCAGATAAATCGAGCCGTTATCATTTTAACACTGGCACGAATGCCAGGATGGGAGAGATGGTGTAATCCCTCAAAAACGCGTCGCCTGAATGCAGACGGAATCAGTGATCGTGGTGTGGTTTGTAAAACGTCGCACAGTAAATCGCTGGAGCCGTCATGCAAGGGTAAAAGTCTAATGTCAAGGGAAGTGGAGTCCCTGAGCTGTGCAGTTTCGGTTTCAGCAGCTTGCGCTGCGGCGATCTCACTGAGGTCAATGGAGGACGGCAACTCTACTACATTTATTCGAGAGAGTGCATCCGCGACCGGGTTTGGGGCACCTGCGTTATGCTGTATGTCAGTCGTAAATTGACTGACAAAATCCAGGTGCCGCCTCTCTCTAGGAAAATATCGCTCTGATGACTTGCTGAGCGAGTGGATGACGGGCTTATGATCAGTAAACACTGCGAACTGTCTGTCCTCCAGGAAATGGCGAAAATGTTTAACTCCGAGGTGGATAGCCAAACGTTCTCTACCGAACGTGCTATATCGGGTCTCTGCGAGCTGGAGCCGCTTAGAGAAGAACGATATAGGGAACCATGACCCTTCAACGTATTGTTGAAGCACCGCTTCCACTGGTTCGGCAGATGCGTCCGTAAACAATGACAGCGGGGCGTCGGGCCTATAGTGGCTAAGTTATTTGATGTTTGTTATGTGTGATTTCAACAAAGTGAAAACCGCTTTGGCTTCTTCCGTTAGTAGTAATGTCTTCGCACTACCGCGGAGCAAATCACTTAAGGGCTGGGAGATTCGTGCGCACTGTGGGATGAATCTTCGGTAAAAGTTTACCAGTCCCAGAAAACGCCGGAGCTCCTTAAACGTTGTTGGCTCTGGGAAGTTGACAATGGCATCCGTGTTTTCATCCAGTGGCCAAATACCCGGAGCTAAAAGTCGATGACCCAGGAAATCGATCCGAGTCTGGCCAAAACTGCACTTAGACGCATTGATCGTTATCCCATGACTGGACAAACGATCAAAATGTGCCGTTAGGTGGCGAATGTGGTCCTCCTTGGATGCGCTAGCAATCAGTACATCGTCGAGATATACGTAAGCGCAATCTAGACCTCTGCAAACCTGGTCCATAAATCGTTGGAAGGTTTGAGCGGCATTACATAAACCAAACGGCATACGGACAAATTCGTAAATTTCGAACGGTGTGGTAACTGCCGTCTTTGGGATGTCCGCTTCCGCGACCGGTATTTGGTTATACGCTCGAATCAGGTCTACATTGCTAAAAATGGTACACCCATTAATATTGGCAGCCAGGTCTTGAATATGCGGGATCGGGTACCTATCAGGTACCGTCGCTTTATTTAACATGCAGTAAACACCGCACGGGCGCCAATCGTTTGGGTTTTTCTTGGGTGCCATGTGCAGAGGAGATGACCAAGGGCTAGTGGAAGGTCGTATTATGCCCAATGCCAGCATGTACTGAAACTCTTTGCGCGCTATCTGTAGCTTTTCAGGCGTTAATCGCCTCGGTCTTCCGTAAACCGGGGCCCACTAGTGGTAATATGGTGTTCCATTGGGGTGGAGACTGCAGGTAGTACAGCCGGTGATTCGCGGAATAAGTAAGGATAGTTTGCAAGCAGCGAGGCATACGATGGTTCGATGTCGCCGTAGCTAAATACCGGAGATATCCTTGCGTCTCTGCTCAGAGTATCAAGAACTTTAAGACGGGTAGTTCCATCTATCAGTTGCGAGCGTCGGGAATCTACAAGAAGATCGAATGCGTGCAAGAAGTTAACGCCTAGTATTGTAAAATGGACCGCGGCGATCGTGAAAATTCAGCGGAATTCACGACGCAAACCTAAATCGAGAGTCAAAGAGCGTTGACCGTAGGTTGTTATTAAGGATCCGTTTGCAGCCTTTAAGTGCTGGCTTAATGGGCTAGACGTTGTGTGCGCATCTACCGGGAGCACACTCACCTCTGCACCGGTGTCTACCAGAAAATGTATGCCAGTAGGCTAATCAGGTATATAGAATAGACGACTCGAACGTTTAGGGCCGACGGCGGTAGCCGTCGTTACTTGTCGGCCCGAAAGTTTCCTGCTCGCGAGGTGTGATATGCGCAAGGCTTTATGCAACTTTGCGCTTTCTCGCCATACTTCCGGTGAACCCAGCATATTATTACAGCTTTTCAAGCGCCGGTGGGTTGGGGTGCGTGACTGTGGCCTGCGGCTGAGTGTGAGGCTTTAAAATTCATTGCGCAATTCTGCAACATCAGCTATAAGGCCTGTAGCTTTGTTATCATCGGTTCTACTTCGTGTGTGTGTTTGTCCTGCTGCTACGGCGGTGATATGGGCATCCGGATGATAGTTTATGCATTCGAAGATGCCATCCGCCATCTCTGCCAGCTCAGATATCGGAGTACTTTTTGCTGAAACTAGGATAGCCTGCACTTCGGTAGGCGCTGTACCCAAGGTTCCCGAATTAACGACTTATTCATACGAGCTGACCCAGAAGCCGTCGCATCTCCATCAATATGGTAGATGGCTTTCTTCCGACAACCTCCAGATCGCCAAAAAGCTGTTGCAGCCTAACGCGTTTGGTTGGGACCGTGTGGAAAATCACGGCTTGTTTAAAGCTATGGTAGCGGTCGCCTCCGGGGGCAGTGAGGACTGCGTCGCGAACCTGCAGTAATATGTCGGTAGGCAGTTTTGTGTCAAATAGGAGGAGTTCGCTGCGTCATTTACGAAATTCTTGGCGCTAAGCTCCGTTTCAAAAAAGTAGAACGAATACTCGGGGTCCTGTGGAATGAAACTGGGAACTGTGATGGCCGTAGAGGCCAATATTATGCGCTTATATTCACTCATGATGAACCGTCCAAGTGACAAAAAAACTGATTGAGATAGCAGGTGCGAAATAAAAAACGAAACACACAGAAATACGTACCCAAAAAATAAGTGCCGAAAAAAATAATCGGAAAGACGTTTGACTTACCGGAAAGATAAACACGAAGGATGAGTGTACGGAGGGTTCACCAATTTGTAGTAGACCAGATTACTACAATAATGTCCCCAAGAACGTTAGAGAAAAGGCACAGGAGATGAAAGGTTTTTCGCTGTAGCCAAAACGTGTACAGAGCATTTACGATGCACGCACGAACTTACGGAAGTTAATGTTGTCAAGGAAAAACAAGCGGTGTAACATGTACTATTTTCCAAGGTTATTTCCTTTTACATTCTATACGTATATATATGGATGAGTAAACCAGGTTTGTCATTTTTGGAAGTGAGCTGCCATACGAACTTCTCTGAAGCCTTCGTCTTCTTTCTCAATAGTAGGTTGGGCAATATCGTGGGAAGCATATACGGGTGCAAGATTAGCTTCATATCAAGAACGTAACAGTTTGGCGACGGGTTTATTCAAGTTACGAAATCAGGGAATAATCTAAGGTGGAAATTCTTTTGGAGCGGCAAATGATGTTGATGAAATTTCTACTTCAAAAGCAAGTACCAAGCACAAAAGCACGTGCTATTCCACACTCCGTTGACGGAATTGCGAACAGTATCGCAGAATTTTCAATGATCCGGAAGCGAACGTCACGTTTTAAACTTGGTTCAGACGTTATGAAGACCTTTTTCGTGTTGATTTGTCGGCTCAAGATGATGCATGGAAAGTACGGCTGCTGTTGCGTAAACTTGGCCCAGCAGTATAAATACAGCAGTATAAATACTGCAACCTGATCCTTCTCAAAAATCCTCGTTCTTTAGCCCATTTGTTGTCGAACAACACTTGAAGTTTGCAATCTAAAGCGAAACCACCAACTTCGAACAATGACGAAGCAAAGCATCAACACGCAATGCCCGTTGGCGTTTAAGCCTCCGGAGTACACTGAAATTTTCCCATAAGTCGGAGCCTCGAGAGAAATCGGTGGGTGCAGGCGGCCAGTTAAACCATGCTTCAAAATGTTCTGTCCATCGCTCCATGCGCATGGGCACGTTTAAAACTGGCAAAACAATTTGCTTCACGTATCAGCTCACAAATGGCTAGTCGCACGCTTACAGTAGTTCTGATAAGTTAGAACAATTTTCTGAAATTGTCTACAGCTGTCGCAGATCTCATTTCTGTAATATTAGAACTACACCAACAAACGCATGACCTGACTCTAGACATGTGCCTCAGTATAAACGGCAATCTTGCACACATCTTTACCACGAGTAGCTGATAGCAATGTGGTCAATTTGCGTGAAAAAGGCTGTCAATCGACATTTCCCGGTAAAGCAGTGACGCTTCGAATGGAGGAAGTTAGTGCTGGCGAGGTAAAGTCTGTGCTCAGAGCACAAGCTAAGCAATCTTTTGCCATTATCATCACGATGGCAATCACGACCAAACATATCAGCCACAAAATGCTCGTCTAATGATAGACGGTCAACACGTGCGTTCATGTCTCCAGCTAGGACAACGATGTCATTCTTCGATGCATGTAAACTTCCATGAAAGCATCTTTGTCAATTTTGAAGGTACAATTAGACGGTGCGTACGCAGATACCACTAATAGGTTGCGCCATTGCCTGCTGTCCGATGTTAGCTGAAGTCCGTTATTTGAACGCTGATAATTTGAATGGTACGCGTGGATGTAAAAACGCCTTAAAGGCATTCGAATCAGGCAAAACTATTCAAAGTGGGTCAATTTGGAAACCTTGATGAATAAGCTGCACTTTCGTCTGGGTTATTTGAAGAACCACAAAACCGCAAGCATCACTAATGGACGTCATGACAGGTGTATAGTTTGATAAACTAAACGAAATCACGCTGTGCTCTGAAAGTAAGGTCTCCATGGAACATCAGTAACAGCCTTCTGGGAGCCACTAGGAAACCACGCAGCTAAAAGAATTTCGCTTAACTCCCATGGCAAGAATTATGTATGCATGATTATTAGAATAAGCTTGTGCTTTCAACCAGTACCCTCGATTTTTATTGCACGTTCATAAATCTGTAAAGTCGATAAATCAATATCAGTAGGTTGACGCGATTTCTTACACTATACCCCTGTCTTTGATGAAGTGGTAAAAGTGTAATGGTAGGCACCGCGTTTCGTCTGGGCCACAGGCCAGAAGATCGCCCCAGACCCTTAAAGAATTTGTTTGACTGCGCTGAGTATGTGAACTTACTGCTAAAGCGAGGTTACAGGTTGAAGAGTAGTGAACATCGACTCCGCGTGATCTCTCTCCGGAAGATATTAAAAATGCGAAAAGCTACTCAGGAGATTAACGAACGCATAGTAGCAGGTGAAACTAACTTGTGTGTGTTGTAAGGATGAGGCAAAGCCTCTGTCGATAGGCATTCGAATGGATCTGGATATTTAAAAGTGATATATTTTAATGCGGTGGGCTTGAGAAACAAGCTGAATAAACTCTTCGAGTGGATTAGACAGGACTCTTCAGCGATTTTTGCGGTGACGGAAACCTATATCTCATCTGAGCAGGATGATCACGAGCTGGCCGTATCTGGATACAGACTCATTTTCTCAGATGGAACAGCCACTAGAATCGGTGGTGGGGCTGTCTTATACTTCCAACAACAAATTTCCGTCGCAGTGTTGGCTAGTTTCCAGCAGACTGCCAGTATGTGTGAGAGTCTATGGTACCGTATAAGGACTGCAGCTTCATTTGCCACAATAGGTGTCATGTATCGTTCTCACTATTCTCAGGTAGATACACTGATATCACAGATCTGTCCGTATGGTTGATCTTAAAACTGTTTGATTAATGACGATTTCAATCCTCCATGCTTTGGCTGAACTTCTCTATAATAAGGTTCTGGGTCATTCGAGCAGGACTTATTTGACGCTTTAGTTGATTTAGGGCTCGTACAGCATCTTTCACAACCGAACAGAATAGGCCCTACTGGGTGCAAGTCCATTTAATCAAGCCTTATCAATCTCAAAGTTGCGCTAATCACTTGTTTTAGTGATTTATTCTAGTGTGTCATTACATCACAATAGGAAACCTTTCATGCCATCTGCATCATGTTTATGTATTTTGCGTTGTTTAGATTTCGTACAGGTAAAACTAATTTTAAATGGTCCTCGTCTCACATTGCAGTCGGCGCTGTCGATAAACACTCAACCATTTATTACTGAATTTATTGCTCCATTCCCATGGTGTATGTTTGAGAAAACTATTTGATCACTTACGTGCGAGTAAAACCATTTGGCGGCTTACCTCGTTTTATCGATATATTTTTCCATGCTGACCCATGTATACCCTAAATCACATGCTTGAAGCACCATACATTGAGATGCGGTGCTGTCGTGTTTTCCAGGCTAGGACGTAGTTGTAATAAAGAGATAACAACAGCAAGACTACTACGTGTTCCCCGTACGTGTTCCCACCAAGTCATGCCATGCATGATCATTTGTTTTCATGAATAAGTACATCAAATAAAACGGTAATTATACAATGTTAAGGTCAAAATTATATATACATTTTTTTGTTAACAACCTTAAAAAATAGTTGGATAACATTTGTACAGATGGTAGCTTGTTTAAAACATAAAGTTGATAGAATATTGGAAAAATAAATGATAAAGGTTCGTGTTTTTACCGAATACGACAGTAATTGTTTGAAATGGGTTAAATACAGTTTGGGTAGGTCAGAACCACAATGTTTATTCATGTATGATGTTCCAAATGCAACTTCAAACGCAGATAATTGTATAGGGATTTCACTTCATCGGGTCACGGAGATATGAGTTGTATCGCCATTTCAAAAATTGCGAGAGTGTATTTTGTTGAATTTCAACAATTCTGAAAAGTAAATTTTCATTAAAAAAGTTATATGTCACTTTAAAATTTTTTATAGCTGAAAATATTAAAAGCCTTTTATGCCGTATAATTATAAATTATCTATAGTTTTATTAATAATAAATAGTTAACCTAATTTTTCCGGAGATAAAAAAGAGTTGAGTTGCTTTTTGAATTCAGTTTGTGAAGTGCTCAATCTTATATTATTTGGAAGTAAATTCCATAAACGAGAATATTTATAAATTAAGAAATCTTTTCTTATACGATTGTGGATTTTCGGTATACATATTTTGTTTTGGTGTCGAAGATTATATACTTCAGAGTTTTTAAATCTAATTGTAAATCAATGTCGATTATATCAGCTTCAATATTCTGTAAAAGAGTATAGGATTTCAATTTATTCTTTGAAACCATAATGGTTCCAATCCTAGGATCTGACATCATTCCTTATATGAATGCTATTCCGAATTTAATGATTTTTCAATTTCTGTGAGTAATTATATGTGGCTTTTTAACACTTGTTATTATGATATTGCAACTCAACTCGAAAGATATGATGTTATGATCTCCATTAAAAAATGACGGAGATATATTCAGGTTTGAAGGTGTGATATTCAAAGTAAAGAAAAGGTCGAGGATATTTTTATTGCGCGTTGGTTTATCGACAAACTGTATAAAACCTAATAGTTTGGTGGTATTGGAAAAAAATTAGGATTTATGTCGTTGCATTCTACCTGGTTAAGTGGAGGCATGTTAAAATCTCTTGCAATTAATTTATAGGGGGAAGGGTGGACAGAGGCTTCTATGAAACAATCAGTCAAGCGTTGAAGTGAAGAAATAGTAGCTGGTGGATAGTAGATGCATCCAAGTAAGAGATCAAATGCCGATAGTGCCAGCCAGATAGAATCTTTGATATGACCAAAGACGGATGAAATGATGATGTTAGCTTGGAGGTTAGAGTGAACATAAACAAGGCAACCTCCTCCACGTTTTAAAACGCGGTCTTTTTTAAAAATGTGATAGTTTGGAATCAGAAGTTCACAGTCTGATTGTTCCTTTTTTGTCCAAGATTCAGTTATGAGAATAATATCAGCGGGATTAGAGAAAAGATATAAACGTTAAGCTAATATCTTGCTAGTTATGGATCGAGCATTAACAAGAATAAATCGAAGAGATGAGGCCCTATGATCAGAAAATGGCTTTTTATGTATTTGATTATTATGTGGAGCATGTTGGCTTAGGTTGAAAGCCTTTGTGGAGGAATTTGAAAATTTCTCATACATGAATAACGGAACATAGTATAGTGAGTGGTAAATGAGTTAAAATATGGAAAATTGGTGTTGGGGGACCAGCTAATATGGTTAAAAAAAGTGCTGTGATGGGTTGTAATAATTCGAAAATGGGCTCGGGTATTGCGGGCTTGGTCGATGGAATTGCCATGCCAAGTTCCGATCTAATGGATAAGGCATTATACGACGATTAAATTCCGAGTATTTCTGTTGTCAAAAGTTGATGAATTCCTGAAAGGAGGTGGTGCAGGCAATAACGCACTAGTTTGTCGAAACTTGGGCAAGATGGTTCTTTACCTTAAGTGAAGGGATGTAATAATTTTAGTTGGAATTTTAAGTGAAATAATAGGTTGTGTTGAAATATTCACAGGAGAAGGTGAAGTTGAAGGCGCATTCAACTTTTGTAGCACCTCATCCAATTCCATCGTTTCTTTTCCATTGTTGGAAGATTCGGTGGAATATGGAATTCCGGCTCACAAACGAGGCAACACTGCGACACCGAATCTTTTACGAACACCCACAAAAATACATTTTCCATTCAAAACATATTTCGACAATAACAATGTGTTCCAACCCAACATTTTTGAAGATTCTGACTCTTCGAGATTCCTCACATCCTCGATGTTCCGGTCCATCGTTCTTTAATATTCTATATGTCATTTATCCCCTCACCCGATTTTCTTTTCATACAATAACTGCTCATATATTGAATTTCTGTAAAACTGATTGAATATCATTTACCTTAACCATTTTAAAGAACGAAAAATTCCCAGCACGTATGACCTTGAAAATGTTAATAATTATTGTCCATTTTTTATGCTTCATTTATACAAACAACTTTGGTAATTATCGATCATGCTTAACATGCCTTGGAATTCCAAGAATAAAACTTTCATTTATTTATTTATATTGCGAAATCTTTGCACATATCTCAGCCGCCACGACAAATGTCAGTATGAAATGCACATCTGTAACCAGTTCTTTTATAGTTAATGTTGGAGTTCCATTCCTAGTCAACGCAAATGGTCTCACCTCAACAGCCTCGGAAGCTGCAGACCTATTGTATGAACACTACGCTCCTAATTTCAACTCTATTTATCCTATAAACTCGTCCTATTTTTCTTCTCTTCGCATGACGTACAGGAAATTCCGGAAATAATGTTTAGCCCTGATGTGGTCCACAGGAAGATTTCTTGTCTACATCAATACTATTCACCAGGACTCGACGGCATCCACCCCAAGATCCTGAAAGTAGCCGCAATGCAACGTTGTATGGACTCCGTCACCGTCCCCAAGATTGGAAAGAATGTGTTATCACGCCTAACTTTGGAGGCGGTATCCGGTCGGAACCCACAAATTATCGCCTCATTGTGCTTCTGTCAGTCATTTCTAAAGTCATGGAGAGCATATTCTCTGACCACCTTGTTTCACATCTTAAAACAAATCGACTCTCAATCACACAACAACACGGCTTTCGCGCCAACCGTTCATGCACTTTTAACTTTCTTCTCGCACGGGATGACGAGACGAAATCCGTTGACGAAGGCATTGGTGTAGATGCAATATTTCTGGATTTCTCCAAAGCATTCGACCGCGTTGATCACGACATTCTTTTATTTAAACTCGCTTCCTGTGACGTTGGGTCATCCTTAATGTCATCGATGAAGTATCTTCTTCACGACCGCTCCCTCTGTGTTCTTGTGCGTGACTGCTATTCTGCCCACTTTCCAATCAAGTGCTGTCTGCCACAAGGCTCCGTTCTTGGTCCCCGACTTTTCGTCTTCATCAATGATATTGGCCAGAACATTGAATCGCCGTTCCTCTTATTGGCGGACCATGTCAAAATCTGACGTTCAATCAAATCGCCAAGGGATTCACATGTCCTACAAGATGACTTAGATCGTTTACACAGCTGGTCTCTAAGGAATCATCTTCCATTTAACACATCCAAGTATTGCGTTCTCCCTTATGTGACACTCAGATCCTGTCACTTAGAGTTTGAGCACAACAGTACTTCAGAGTGTTCGACACGAAAAGGATCTCAGTATCATCATACAGCACGATCTCAGTTGCACCACGCAATGCGAACGAACCGCAGCAGCCAATCGCAACATTGGCTTACTCTACCGCGCTTTCGGCAGGTTTGACCGGTTTCTCTTCGCGACACTGTTGAATGACTACATCCGTCCACACTTGGAGTACGCTGTACAGGTTTGACAGCCTTTGCTAAGCAAAGATGTGTCCCCACTCGCAAAAGCCCAGCGATGTGCGACGAAGCTTGTCCGTGGTATGCACAACATGTCTTACGAGGATAGGTTACGCAGTTAAGATATATTCTCCGTTACCTACCGTCTTCACCGCGGTGACATGTTACTTACCCACCGGATCGTGACTGACCCCTCCCATCTATGCAACTCCCTATTTATTCCCTCTCCGAGCACTAACCTACAAGGACATCAGCTCAAACTGTTACATCAACAGAGCAGCTTTTCTCTGTGAGAGTTTGCAGTCAAAGGAACACTCTCCAAATCACGCTATTTGAGACAGCTTTTTTCGGTTCATTCAAAGGTCTCCTCGATTCTAACCTCCATGAAATCTCCCTCTACCAACACACAAGTACTCCGTAAACACTATTTTCATTTTATTTTACAAAAACTACCGCATTTTTCCCAAACTCACTCGCTCGTTGCAACGGTAATTTCTCTTTCTGTGCCATTTGCATTTTCGTCACAACCCCGCTAACTCTTTGCCAGTTTCATTGCTCTTCTAGATCCCAGTATCGGAAGTCCGTATACACGAAGTTTCAACTGACCCAGTTTCGGAGGATGTGGTGGGTAGCTTTGTCCCGGGTTGAAGCCCTAGCTATCGAAATGCCACAAAATCAATTGATGGTGAAGGCTAAACGCGAATATAGCCACTTATAGAGCCTTGGAAACACAGACATTTCTCTCTTTGTTTTTTCGACCCAGTGCTTAATCTATCCAGCGGTTTGTACAAGCTTTCAGCTTCTTATACCGTAATAAACTATTGAACTATCGAAATTTTAAGCCCGTGTGAAGGTAATAGTATCAACATCAATAGTCAATAGTTTTATTGTGGTGATAAAATCCGTTAGCTTTTAAGAAAATACTGGGTGGTGTGTACAGAGGGTCGCACAATGTTTTTAGGTCCAGTATAACATAGTCGATTCACAGCCCCCACCAAGAAGTCCGGTCAGACAGGTAAACTTTACTAAACTGACTACAGACTTCAAAATCTTTCGTTCAGTTCTCTAACGATTTTAATGTAAGTGAAGACTAGGCTAGAATTTGTAATTATCTAAAGGAGTTACAAGACAAGCACGATCCGTGAAAAAGCATCATAGGCCGTCTTGGTGGACTTCTCAAGTTCGTCGGTCTACCCGTAAACCAGATCGTCTATGGCGGCAATATGAGTTATCTCTCACTTCTGGTTATTGGGTCTGATACAAAACCGCTCGCGACGCTTGTATTAATGTACGGCGTTTGCTCAAACAGGAGTTTGAGTCATCCTTAGCTAGGGATGCTTGATCCAATCCCAAAAGATTTTAAAGCTACGCCTAATCGAAAAGAAAAACTAGGGAAATCATTGGAGATTTAAATCTAGAGGACGGAAAAGTAGCCGATACTGACCTGTCTAAGGCGACTGCTTTCTCCAGGTTCTTCAGTGGCGTTCAGAGACGTCATAATTCTTCAAATCCTCCGTCTACCTCGTTAAATCTACTACCTGGGGCTCATGCACTAGATGAGTTGTCCTTCATGGAATCGGAGGTTTATGAAGCAATTATCCATGATCGCGTCAACAAAGCTGATGGACCAGATGGTATCCACTCGATTGTGCTGAAACATCTTGCCCCAGTGCTCACAGAACCTTTACGCAAGCTCTTTAATTCATGCTTGAACATGGGAGTGGTTCCTAGGGAGTGGAAAGAAGCCATAAACGTACCAATACGCAAGGGTATTTGCAGGTCAACAGTTGGTAACTCTTTACCTGTCAGACTGACTAGCATCGTCTAGAAAGTAATGGAAAAACTGCTGCGTGAAAAAATCTGTCAGCATCTTTGTCGGCATTCTGTACTGAGTGTAACTCAGCATGGATTTTTTAACGGTAGATCCTGCCTGACAAACCTTATTAGTTTTCTCAATGCTGCCACTAAAAGGATGGATGAAGGGAAGCCTGGACTAGACTTCAGCAAGGCTTTCGATTCCGTAAACCACCGCCTTCTAGAGATTAAACTAGCAGCAAAAGGCATAGGAGGTAGTCTATTTGCTTGGATAAAGGCTTCATAACAGGTTGGACATTCCGAGTTAGGGAAGGATCTACGATGTCGAATCAAACCGGCGTGATCAGTGTTGTGCCCCAAGGGTCGGTCCTGATTTTCATCAATGACATGTCCTCTGAATTGAAGTGCCCATGCTTCACTTTCGAGGATGAGTTGAAATTCATCGGATCAACGGATGAAGATACCTTGATGCACGATCTGGAAAGGGTCATGAACTGGTCATACCAGTGGGACCTCCCACTGAACCTTAATAAGTGCCAAATCTTGTCAGCACTGGTGGATAAGATTTCAGTTCAGGTGTCGGGCAATTCTCTCACTGTTAGCGCCACACAGTGTGTTCGGGATTTAGGACTACTGGTTAGGGCTGACTTTAAATGGTAGGACCAATGGGCGGCTGCAGCTCAACGTGCTCACAAAGGGTTCTTTCGGCTGAGATCCGTGTTATCCAGCAGAAGACCGGGTGTATTCCTTCCCATTTACAAGGCATTGTTTCGGCCGCATTTATAATATTTTGTCCGGACGTGGTGCCCTTACTACAAGAAGAACAGTGTTCGACTCGAAAGCGTACAGCGTCTCGCAACTCGCATGATTGAGGGTCAGCGAGGGAAACTTTACGTTACACCCCTGAAGTCCCTAGATCTTTTCTCCTTACGCGCCGTCATTTGAGAGGTTACTTAATTGAAACCTTCAAGATCTTGAAGGGGTTAAATGGCTTTATCATGACCGACTTATTTGCCTTAGGACCAGAGCTGGGCACATGAGGCCATTCACTCAAACTAGCTAAGGAGAGATGTAGACTAGTCTCCGGAAAAACTTACTCCGACTGAGGGTGGTAAATTTCTGGAACCGGCTTCCAGAAGAACTTATATCCTGCAGTTCTGTCGCGAGTTCAAAGAATGGTTTAGACCGCATTTGGGGTAAGATTTTTTCTGAACTCTTCCCGTAATTTTTATGCAAGATTAGGTAGTACACCATTTTAGCGTTGTCTGGTAAGTAAGTAAATGCTAAAGATCTGTTTTTTAAAATACACAACTCTTCCTTAGGTGACCTCTTACCGTACTGGTGAAAAGAAGTTTATTTTTATATTTCCAGCATCATTCACAACGAGGTGCTTCCTAAATATAACCCTAATAATCCCTTGGCGTCGCGATCGTCGAGGATATCCATCTCACTATAAGAATATACGCTTTGTCAGTGGTGGTTGCTTCTCTGCAGCTTTCCACCAAAAGAAATTATGGACGCTCGATTGGCTTGTTAGCCACTTACTGCCCTGTGCAACTGAACTGGACTGATCTGAATGTTTCAATGACAACATTATTCATCACGGGAACCCTTTTTGAAATGCAATCGAGCGTAAATTGATTTCTCAAGGTCTTCAAAAGGAAATGAACTTGCGCATTGTGGATTTTCGGGTTGTGAGAATAAGGCCAAAGTTTCGTTGTTATACTTTAGCGATATGCGTTAGAACGGCTCAGGATCTTTAAACCGATCTATTTCAACTATTGTCTATGGATCAACTCTTGGATAGGATCAGGCAAGACCTTCCAGCGATCATTGTTGTGCAGTGGCCTAGCTTTCACCTAAGTAGGATGTCGCCGAACTAGCCCTACCTGGATATAGAATCATTCGCTTTGATCTAGCAGTTACTAGAAACGGTGGCTAAGTTGGTTTTTCTTCTAGCAGCATATTTCTGAACCTCGCATCATCAACTTAACGTGGTGGATTCACTTTGGTGTCGCGTGCAACTTAAAAATAAGGACTGTGCCCTCGTTGCGGTAATCTATCGTCCTCCGAATACTCAACATTCGATGGATGGTGTCCTTATGGCTTCCGTTCGATTCGCCCTATCACTACCTCACAGTCATGCCTTACTGATGGGGGATTTCAACTCTCCCGAGCTTTTCAGCGAACCTATCCCAAATACGTTCGCCGCGGATTTGGATGATCTTATCAGCAGCCATCCTTTGTACAATCATGTGAAGGTTGCTACACGTTTCCGAAGTAGCGACTGTCCATCTTTGCTCGATCTGGTGCTGACTAACGAAGAGCTGATGGTAGAAGAAATACATTATGAACCACCCCTAGGGAAAAGTGACCACGTCGTCCTGACATTCTTTTTCGTTTCCTACGCTGAATTCCTCGACGAAGAGGTAACTCTTGTCCGAACCGTCACAGACTACAAGGCTTTTCAAGAAATCATTGCGGCCAACAATTTTGACTTTCTGCTAAATGACGATCCTGAGCTTGCCTGGTCCAGATTTGTCTCTCAGTGGCACCTTCTATTGCAACAATCATCGACTTCGGCCGAACACAAAAGACGTATCCTGCAGACGTTCATTCGTAGTAGAACTCGCAAGTGGATTAAGTGCAGAAACACTGCATGGCATGTGTTCCGATCGGAAGAGTGTGTGCAAAATTGGGAAATTTATCGTCAATTACGCAACCACTGCACGTCTCTAGTGCGTCAAGACAGGCTGGACTACCAGGACAAGTTGACGGCACGATTTCTTGACAACAGAAAACTACTTTACCGTCTTATAAACGATAAACGAAAGGTGAAAACTGGTATCCCGCCTCTGAAAATTGAAGGTGGTACTACGTCGACTTCTTTAGAAGCCGCGAACACACTAAAGGATCACTACATGCCGGTTTTCCAGAATTGTTCACCATCCTCATTAAATATCATCACAACACCACCTAGACTCTCCACCGTCATATTCTCCGCTGAGAGCATACGCAAAAAGATTATGCAGCTCCGGGACAACTCATCTCCGGGAATAGACCGGATAACGCCGAAAGCATTACGTGCGGTCGCCGCACATATTTGTGAGCCACTTGCTGTCTACTTTCAACGCTTGTTTGATGCCTCGCGTGTTCCCGAATTTTGGAAACAGGGTATTATTACCCCAATCTATAAAGGAGGAAACCGCAGCGACCCCGCGAATTACCGTCCAGTCACCTTGCTCCCCGTGCTTTCTAAAGTCATGGAATCGATCGTGTCCGACGAGTTGATGACTTTTATGGAGAACGAAAACGCGGTCGCTGTCGAACAACATGGGTTTCGTCGCGGACACTCCTGTACGACAAACCTGCTTTTGGCCCGGGACAGCTGGACCAAAGCTGTCGACGCAGGCTACGGTGTTGATGTAATTTACCTGGATTTCTCCAAAGCTTTTGATAGCGTAAACCACGCTATTTTACTACAAAAGCTTGCTCATCTTGGAATCGGTAACCCACTTTTGTCTTGGATAGCCGAATTTCTCCGCGCCAGAACACTCCATGTTCGCGTCAGACAATCACTTTCTGATTGTTTTTCAATAAAATGTGGTTTACCCCAAGGTTCTGTACTCGGCCCGCGCTTGTTCTTGATGTTCATCAACGACATTGGTGCATGTGTGAACTCACCGTTTTTAATGTTCGCAGATGACCTCAAACTCTGGCGAATCCTCTCTTCCCCAAATGACTGTGACGAATTGCAGATGGACCTCAACTCACTTAATAGTTGGGCAAATATGAACCAGCTACCTTTCAATCCACGAAAATGCCGATCTCTCCGCATTCGCCACCCCGGTGAACCTAGGTATCAACTAGGGGGCACCGAAATTTCGGTAAGTATGCAAGAGAAAGACCTCGGTATACTGGTTCAAAGTGACCTCGGGTGCTCTGCTCACTGTTCATACGCTTCCTTAGTCGCGAATCGAAACGTAGGCCTTCTAAAACGAGTCTTTGGTTCTTTCGACCGCAGCCTTTCCCCCTCACTTCTTCACGCGTACGTCAGACCTCACCTAGAATACGCCGTGTCCGTCTGGTCCCCGTGGTTAAAGCGCGATATTCACGTCCTGGAACAAGCTCAACGGAGATTCACCAAAATCGTCAAAGGGCTTAGTTCGATGAACTATGAAGATCGCCTGAAGGCACTTAATTTGTTCCCCATGAGTTACCGCCGCATACGAGGGGATCTGATTTTGGTTTTCCTGATTCTCAAGAATGCCAAACACCCGTGCTTCAGACTGCTTTCGATGGCCCCTAGTTCCGGAACCCGGGGACATGTCTTAAAGCTTGCCCACCTACCAAGTCGGTTAAACTGCCGAAAGTTCTTTTTCACAGTTCGCACTCCTTCTGCCTGGAATGATCTACCGTCTTTTATTGTAACCTCTCCTTCCCTTGCTATTTTTAAAGAACGCCTTGACTCTTACCTATATCATTCTCAGAAAATTTGAATTTAACTTCGCACATTTCTTTTTGTTCCCGATGCTGCACCCATTTTCTCTTTTCCAGACCTACATACGAATTGACGCCAATCCATCATCCCCTGTATTGACTACCCTGTGTTTCCTCTGACCCCACCATTTACGGAACTTTGGTAACCGAAACCCAATTTCATGGACTCCACCCGACCCCCTGTGCTGACTATCCTGTGGTTCTATTTTAAGCTCATAGCTTTTTGTACCAAAATATACTATTGACTATTGACTCTTGCGTTGTATTTTCAGCGCTTATTAGACACGGTTGCAGTGCCAGACGGTTGGAAGGAAGGAATAATAACTCCAATATTCAAAGGAGGTAACCGCAGTGACGCAGGGAATTATCGGCCAGTTACATTAACTCCGGTGCTGTCCAAAATTATGGAGTCGATCATTGCAGAAGATAATGAGCTCATTCGAATACTCGGGTCTGATCACTAGTGAGCAGCATGGATTTCGCCGTGGTCATTCATGCACTTCAAATTTACTCCTAGCTAGACACAGTTGGACCAGATCAGTCAACCATGGATACGGAGTGGACGTTATCTACCTTGATTTTTCTAAGGCTTTTGACAGAGTTCACCACGCGGTACTTATTCACAAGCTACGTACTCTTGGAATTGGCCCTCCACTCTTGACATGGATAACTGTATTTCTGTCCTCCAGGACTCTTCGTGTGCGGGTGCGTGAGACGCTTTCCGAGGCCTTCCCTACTGAATGTGGAGTACCCCAAGGATCGGTTCTTGGACCAAGACTTTTTCTTTTATTCGTCAATGACATCGGCAAACAAGTGACATCCCCATTTCTAATGTTTGCTGATGACATCAAAATATGGCGCGAGCTTTCTTGCCCAAACGCTATTAGCGAGTTGCAGTCTGATTTAAATTCCCTTCACGCCTGGTCGGTAGCGAACCATTTACCGTTCAATGCTGAAAAATGTCATGTACTTCGCATCCGAAAAGAGGGTAACCCCATTTATACCCTGGGTGATGTCCAGCTCCTCGCTAGTCGACAAGAGAGAGACCTTGGTGTGTTAGTTCAGAACGACCTCGGATGTTCGGCTCAATGTATCAAGGCATCACGTGTGGCGAATCGAAACGTTGGTCTACTGAAGCGAGCTCTCGGTCGGTTTGACATACGCTTCTTTCCAGCCCTCCTAAATTCGTACGTTCGCCCTCATTTGGAGTATGCGGTTTCCATCTGGCATCCGTGGCTGAAGCGTGACGAACTTGTACTTGAGCGGCCTCAACGCCATGCCACGAGACTGGTAAAGGGGCTCGAGTGTTATACTTACGAAGATCGTCTAACTGCACTAAACCTATTTTCATCCAAGTACCGTCGAATCCTTGGCGACTTGATACTGGCGTACAGGATACTCACTGAAGAATGCCATCCCTGTAAAGAACTGCTTGTGCTTGCTACCGGCAATCGTACGCGTGGGCATCATTTAAAAATCGCCCATCAACAAAGCAGGTTGGACTGTCGTAAACACTTTTTTGCCGTTCGTGTTGCACAAACCTGGAACAGTCTACCACTTTTTGTTGTGTCTGCCCCTTCCCTTTCTGTTTTTAAAGACCGTTTAGATATGCACTTGTTTCATTTGCTTCATAACGTTTGAAAAGCTATAACTTTTTATAACTTTCTATACTCTATGATACTGCACTTTTTTCCGATTTTCAGCGCACAAACTGCTTTCAACTGGAAGTATCAACCAAAGTTTTGTGGTGCTCGCATCCCCATCCCTTACAGTATCAACGTTTTTCTTCATTCGGACCTTAATTTTAACCCTGAACTTTCGAATACATGTGTACAACATCCTGTGGTTTTCTTTTAAGCTTGTCGCTTTTTTTACCACAATATACTATTGACTATTGACTATTAGTTCAGCCCTGTGACAACTCAATAGTAGCTATTGAGCTACTATTGAGTTGTCACAGGGCTGTAATTGGATGATATCCGAATTGAGCGTCCAAAATTTATTTTTGTGGAAAGCTTCAAAGGGGTGCTCATCACTGCCAAATATGGTTCTTTGTTTGGTGTCCTCGTCGTATGCGAAAGGCGATGATACGTCAGGGGTTATCCAGACCGTCCTTCGGTATCCAGGTTTTTGTAACTGCGACTGGAAAAAGTCGCAAGGGGTTTCTCTTCACCAAGCCGCTGAAAGGTTAGCTAGAGAAAGATTGGAGTTTATTGTGCTGGTAATTTTTTATCGTAGTAAAAAACGTATAAAATCAAATAAAACATTTTGATGCTAACTCTTTCGAAATACGTCCTGCAAATCGTTTCCATCAGATTACTAGTCGGGATGAGGGCTTATGTTACCTTATAAAGACTACAGCTTCCTTTGTCTTGATACATGTCGTATATCGTTCGTCCTATACACAGGCATATACTCATCAGATTTGTTAGTAAATTGCATCTCCAAACTACTCGTTTGTGGGTGATAACGCTCATAGCATTCATTGAGTTTTGCTAAATAATACATTTGAATCATTTGAACGGGGCCTATTGGACCCAGAATTTGATATTGGTTTCTTGCAGTATGTTTCCCAGCCGACCGGTAGTAGGCGTTTAGTTTTCAGCGGTGTTAGCGATCTCAGGTGTGCCGTTCTTGGTCCGTTGTTATTCAAGGTTTTTAAGCAACATTATAGATGCCACTGCCACCGGTTGTCTATTATTCGCTGATGATCTGAAACTCTGCACATCTGTCGGTTCCCGCAATGGCCACGAGCGACTGCAACGAGCAGTTGATGACGTAGTCAGGTGAACAAATCGATGTTCACTGCCTATAAATGAGGACAAGTCAGTCTTTATGCGCATAGTCTCCTGTGAGACTGATGGGGAATACTCTCTAGGAAGTAAGCCTATTAGAGCGGTGACAGTAAAACAGATTTAGGGATTCTGGTTATGGAATCTTTAACGTCGAAGGCGTACACTTTTTGGATAACACACGAAACTCGGAAGATCTTTATGACCGATATTAACTTTTTCTACGGTTTTAAAAGATTCAGTATTCATATTGCAACAGTATTTTGGTTTTTCAGTCAATTTTCGACATTTTATCACAATGGACACTCCTTCTGAACCAGACATAAACAATGTTGATATCGGCCATATAGTACTTCCTGAGTTTGCACTCACATACCAACACTCTTGACGACACGATTCTGCGGCCACCAGATCCCGTCTACCCTCGATCTGATACTCACCAACGAAGAACTGATGGTCGAAAACATGATGATCGAATCACCACTGGGTCATGCTGATCATGCCGTGCTGATATTTGACTACCTCTGCTACTCTCATTATGAGGGGATACCGGACGCCACTACTATGCACGGATGTGCAATCGTGCAGTATTTTTGTGCTGTGCGGCTAACATCGTGCTAAATTGATTGGCCACCGGTAGTGAAACACGCTGGAGTCTCACTATCATTTCTATTTTCTTTCTACTTCTTTTGTCATATCTGTCTAGGCCTGGGCAACCTGACAGTATCTCAGCCCACGTGCAGTCTGTGACTGTGCGGCACTTTGCCTGGATCAGGCTTGTACTTTCACATCACACACACATCACTAGGAGGATTACGAAATACACACTACTGCGTGAGCTTGTTGCCGCGAACACGTGGGACTTGCTACATATTACGCAACTTGATACTGCTTGGAGTTATTTTGTTACACGATGGCACACATTACTTGACCTATCATCGACCATGAAGGCAATACCAACAAAACGTGACCGACCGACAATTAGAAGCCGGACCAAAAAATGATGGCACTACGGAACCTTGCATGGCATACTTTCTCTCGATGCCCCACCTCAGAGAACTGGGAATTCTACAGATTATTGCGAAACCAGTGTACATCTCTTGCCGAAATAGGCTGGCTTGCCGAAATACCTCCACGTGGTGCCAGCTGGGTGGGCTCGGTTCTCCGAGCTCAGCGAAAGGTTCGGCGGTGGTGTCTGAGGGTGTGGTGGGTTTTCGCCTGGCAAGCGTTCTCCTTATAAAAAGCCACAAAAATCCAATGATGACACCACGACGCGGCGGATGTGACTCGCCGCTTCAAAAGTCACTGCCCCTTGTCCTATCCAAGGACATTGTATGGTGCACAGGCAAAAACTGAAGTCACCAACCTATCAACGGGGTTATCGGGCTCCGAACTGGAAATTCCCAGAAAAGGGCGTATGAACCGCTTCGTCGGTCACCGGCCACCGATAGGTGCGAACCTCTCTCGCTCCACTGCCTTGTGGGTAAAGGCTCGGGGTGGGACCCCCTAAACGAAATCTCCCCTACTTCGGTGTAGGCAACCGGGTAGTATCATGCCTACGTTCAACGATGACGATGATGACAACGCTTTGTACCCCCCTTCTCGCTTTGTACATCTCATTGTTTATGTTGAACGGCACTATATCTGTATCAGATTGTGCAAATATAATAATAATACATCTTTCAAACGCAATGATCAATTCCTTTACTAACAACAGCTAACTTTGAGACTTCTAGACAACCCGAAGCTGCTATACAAGGAGATCAACGCTCGGAGGAATGTGAAAACAGGAATCCCTTCGCTCAAGACACTCTCGGGTCTATCCACGTCACCTGAAGAAGTCGCCAGCAATTTGGGCGCGCAGTACGCTGCCATCTTTCGTGCTGACCCTAAGTCCGTAGTCATATTTGCACCAGTGTCTCCTGTGCCTTCATTGAGCTCAATCATCTTCAGACGCGACGCCGTCTACCACAAATGGACCCACCTGCGACAGAATAGCTCCCCGGGTATAGATCACATACACCCAAAGTCTTTGAATGCAGTCGCAGCATATATCTCAAACGATCTGGCGCTATATTTCCAGCGTTCACTCGACTCAGCTGAAGTCCCACAAACTTGGAAACAAGGCTTGATCACTCCGGTCTTTAAAGGAGGCGACCGCACCTTACCAGCTAATTACCGCCCGGTGACCCTGCTGTCTGTGATCTCAAAGGTCATGGAAAGTATTATAGCTGACACCATCACACGCCACCTTGAGGAAAATCACATCCTTGCTCATGAACAGCATGGTTTCCGGCCAGGACACTCCTGCCTATCCAACCTCCTGTTGGCCAGGGACGATTGGACGAAAGCCGTGGACTGCCGGGTGGCAGTTGACGTGGCATACCTGGATTTTTCGAAAGCCTTTGATAGAGTTGATCACCTTATTCTCATTCAAAAGCTACGCCACTACGGAATCGATGACCCCTTGTTGACGTGGATCAGCCGATTTCTGCAAGATCGCACATCGTGTGTGCGCGTCAAAGACGCCTATTCAGACTGTTTCCCGGTAACCAGTGGGGTTCCGCAGGGATCCGTACTCGGACCCACTCTCTTCCTTATATTCATCAATGATATCAGCATGATCTTATCAAGCTCATTTTTACTCTTCGCGGATGACCTCAAGGTTTGGCGTCGTATATCTAGCTTCAAAGATCATCAAATCCTGCAACGTGACCTCGACCGCCTCTATCAGTGGTCATTAGAACACAATTTACCGTTCAACTCAGAAAAATGCCACATTCTGACCATTCGACACTCTGTTCGTTACGCTTATCACTTGGGGGACGAACTTTTGCGCCATGTGGACCAGGTAAGCGACCTCGGCGTCATCGTACAGCACGACTTGGGCTGCTCCAGCCAGTGCAACAAGGCTGCAAGAACCGCAAACCACAGTGCTGGTCTTCTGAGGCGACTTTTCAGACGCTTTGACCGACGACTCTTCCCACAGCTACTGTCCGCTTACATCCGCCCTCCGCTCGAATATGCAGTAAGTGCGTGGCATCCGTGGCTCCAACAAGACATGAACGCCCTCGAACAGCCACAACGGCGAGCAACAAAGCTTATCAACGGCCTTCAAAGCATGTCCTACGAAGAACGGCTGCAGTATAGCGGCCTCTTCTCAATCCGCTACCGACTCCTCCGCGGAGATTTGCTTTTGACCTTTCGCATTCTCACAGAGAATCACCACCCTTGCAAGTCCTTGATGCCTCTATCCAATCGACGCACTCATCGTGGGCACAATCTCAAGATTGCTCACCAGAACAGCCGATTGAACAGTCGAAGGTATTTCCTACCCCTTCGCATATGCCGTGTCTGGAACGCTCTCCCGCCGGAGGTGGTATGTGCTGAGTCACTGTCTTCGTTTAAGCAACGCCTAGACAAACACCTATGGCAATCAACTTTTAAATGACTTTTGTTTATCTTTCGCCATTCCGTTCTACCCCATTATACTACATACCACTCACATCCATAAATAACTAACATTTTTCCAGTCTTTTCTCCCCAGCTTGCAAGCATCAACGTTGCTCACGCCGAAGCAACCGCCCGCAAGTCCGTCATGCACTGGAGGACGTGGTGGGAATGTGTCTTGGGCTGACACTTCTCCCTAAAAAAAGCCACAAATGTCCAATCAAGGTGTATGCTATACGCGAACATGGCCCGCTATAAGGCCTATTTGCCTCCGTTTTTTTATCTCATCATGTATGCTTTTCAGCACGCTTTGTGCGACCCTCTGTACACACCACCCAGTGGTTTCTCACAAGCTATCAGCTTTTATTACCACAATAAAACTATTGACTATAGTGAACTGTCCTCTTGGACAGGATTTGTTTTGGCTAGACAGAATCGCAACCTGCAACTTAGCATGACATGTGATTTATAGCTATATTTGCTAAATTGGTCTCGTGTTCATTTCATGTATGAAATAACCGTGAATTAACTTCAGGGATCAGGTACGTTCTCGTATACTTAAACATCTGAACACGTCGAAAAATTCTGCAACGACTGCTTCATTTTTTATCATTTTATCAAAGATATTTGCCACCATGCATGCACGCAATATTTTCTCGCCTGAAAGATACGTAGGTTACCACTAGCGCAGCTCACAAAATAAGCACTTGCATATTAACAAAAATGATGAAATTAGGCTAGGGAAAGCCAATTATGCAGGCCATGTAGACTTTTTGTAACCCCACTTAATTGTATGATGCGATAAGCGCCACTAGTAACAATATATCGCTCAATCGATTGATGTCCTTTTTTCCAAACTTTTGTTTCTTTACTATGTCACTCTAAATTTAAATATCTCCATTGCTTCCATAATTTTTACTCACTTTCTGCAGGTTTGAATTATGTCTCAAGGTTTGTGTGATTTGATACCTAATATATGTACATATTCTACTTAGACGATTCTTTTGTTGAGTTCGTAGCTGAACTGGGGACGGTAAGTGTTTAAATTTCCTAACGCTGTACGGTAGAAAGCACCGACAACACTTCGTTGCTTTGAACGCGGTGTAAGATTTCAGATTTTCTTATTCCTAATATGTTTCAGGAAATTTTCACGCTTCATGGATCTGATGCACTTCTCGTCGCGAAAGACTTTTTCCATAACTCCTCCTTGGTCAAACACTATACCAAAGGTAGAATCGCTATTACATTTGACTTTTTCACAGATAATAGCAATCTTCCGTATGTAACAGTCAAAAAGACAAATGCTGATTTCTTACGTCACTTTTTATTAAAACGCCAGTATCGTATTGAGGTTTATTGTGCGTCCAAATTCGGTGGTGATTGGATACTTAAGCTAAAGGTATTAACTAATTTTATTCGATTGTTGCTCTCTTAGGCATCGCCGGGAAATTTATCTGCAATCGAAGATCTGCTGACGTACAACGCACCCTTTGAAGTCAATGGTTTATCTGCCATTCATCTCGCATGGCGCAATGATCAGTTGGTTCGTTTTTGAATTGTATCTTTCGTTTGACGGAATTATCAATTCCTTTTTAACTGTTGTACTTGATAAGTCATTTAACAATCAATGTCAGCACGAAAAACTGGCAATCTACCCGCTCGCGCGTGTTTAACTGAGTGGTGTGTACATATGAAATCACAAATATTGAACCAGGCAAGTGCCGCACAAAGTCTGCACATGTTCTTAGTCACTGTCAAGTTTACTGGAGTATAATATATATATATATATATATATATATATATATATATATATATATATATATATCCGTGCAATCCTGAGCTATATAAGATTGAATGGCACGCAGGATTTAGGATGTTATCGCATGCATCTCATTACCGGTGCAATCAATTTAGTACCGCATTATCTGTGTGGCAGATAACTACTACGAAATTGTACCTTCGTATGTATTGCACATACACATTCAATCAATTGCGCCTGGTACTTAGTGTTTTAGATTCTTGTTCTCACTATTATATTTATTTATATATCCATATTAGTGTTTCGCAATCACTGTGCCAATGCACATTACTATGCCGCGAATGATTACTGATGTGCTGTGAAGATATAGTAGGTGGGAGACATTCGATTTCAATTTGTTTAGTAAAGACGTTCAATTTCTTAATCATGAGATATCGCGCTGACATATTAATTTAAAATGGATTAATTTCCTGAGTTTATGCGTTTCACGCATACTAGTTAGTAAACGTTGTTATGATGTATATCAATTATTCCCAATCACTGTGCCGCGGAATGATTTCTGACGTGATAGGTACCGTGAAAATTAAAAAAACTGGAGTGTATAACGCGATGTAAAAGGTTAGAAACCACTTATCTAGGCCTTGGCAATGTGACAATAGATTGTGTGATACTTTACTGACTCAGGCTTGTGCTTTCTTGTATACACACAGTCTATTCTCACACACTATATAACACTCATTTCGTGTCTGGTCGTATGTTTTGACGGGTTTGCATCCCTACTCCATTTCCGATTGGCGTCTGCATCTTCTCGCCTACGGTCAACTGTCAATTTGGAGGAGACAGTTAGAGCAGCAGCAGAATGGCAAACAAGTGGAAAATGTAAAGTCACTATGCATTCAGCTTGCTACAACCAGCCAGTGTGTTCACTGAATGAATCACACAAAAATAAGAGTCAAGCGATGTGATACTTTCACCAAAACCCAGATAATACAACTGCCGTAATCATTACTAATATTATCTTGATTGTTTATTACACTTTCGTTTTCAAACAATGACAAAAAATGACGACATTATCATTATTTCTTTAATTGAATGAGCTAAAGGAATTGGCTTCTTAACTGTTTTTTTATTTTTTGCCATATTTTACATCACATAACACAAACCTTTGTACAAGCATACTGCATTCAATTCTACTTATTTCCTCCAGCACGTTTCCATTGGTTTTTGTGACAAATACAGTCGGCGTTTCGTCGCCGGTGAATTTGCCGACTCGGTGCAGTTAGCGAACCTTGAAACTGCCCTTGTTCAACTGGAATCTCGTGAATGTTTAGTGCCAACCGGTTTACTAACTGACAACTCAAAGGAAGCTGGCGCACGATTGATTGATCCTACCTTGGTTGAGCACTTAAAGCTTATATTTGAGCGATCTGGAATTCTTATTACCGAGGTGGAGAAAGGTAAGGAAGTCGATAAGTCGTGTTCTGTTACTGACCCAAGTTGTTCCTGAATGCCCATTGACTTTTCGAAACACTTTGTTTGTTGCACAACCATTTATTCACTGCTGATCCGGCACTTTGCGGATATTCTTTGTTTAGCTGTTTCACGCTGTTCATTCTTTCTAACAGACCTTCCGATTCAGTCCAACTTGTTTCCATTGTTTGTACGATCATTGTGGGGAGCGTCAGCCATCGTCCCAGTATTCAAGAAAGGGTCGAGGAAAGACTGCGGTAATCACAGGGGTATAAGTCTCATACCGGTGGTTTCTAAACTGTTTGCATCAATCATCCTGACCAGGCTTAACAGCTACCGAGAAGCAGAGTATCGAGAAGAACAGGCTGGTTTCAGAGGAGGACGCGGGTGTGTGGACCAAATCTTCACGCTGCGCCAAATTTTGGAGCAACGTTACCAATACGCACGTCCAACAATTATCGTCTTTCTTGACATACGAGCAGCCTTCGATTCCATTGACAGAACCGCTCTCTGGGACTGTCTCATTCGCCATGGTGTCCCACCGAAGTACGTAATCCTGCTCAAGAAGCTGTACTGCCACACCACCGGCAGAGTCAAAGCCTATGGTGATTTATCCAAGCAGTTTACCATTTCCAGCGGGGTTCGTCAAGGATGTCCGATCTCCCCATTCCTATTTAACTTTGCGATTGACGATGTCATGCAGGCAGCAACAGCCCAGCTACCGAATTGTGGGATCGACCTGCTCCCCGGTCGACGAGTTATGGATCTGGACTATGCTGACGACATTGCTCTCCTCGGAGAGGATGCTTGCGCCATACAAAGCGCTTTGGATCTACTCGTTGATCAGTTGTCGCTGTATGGATTACATTTCTCTCCGTCAAAATGCAAAGTGTTCCTACAGGATTGGACAGACCCAACACTTGATTTGACGATCGAAAACCATAAACTGGAAGTGACTGACAGATTCACCTACCTAGGGAGCTGCATCACCACTGGGGGCGATATCGAAGCTGAAATCACAGCACGGATTGCAAGAGCACGCCATGCTTTCGCTGGGCTACGGCATCTGTGGCGCCGACGCGATGTTGGATTACGCTTGAAGGGCAGAGTGTACCAGGCCACCGTACGAGCAGTTCTACTGTATGGCTGCGAGACGTGGACGCTGCGACAAGCCGATAGTCAACGATTATCGACGTTTGATCATCGCTGCCTGCGGAGTATAGCTCGTTTAAGCTGGCAACAGAAAGTCAAAAATGATGACGTCAGGAAGGCAGTCCTCGGCGATCGCTCTGTGCCACTCTCCGATCATATATCCATGTGCCAGCTGAGATGGCTGGGGCACGTTCTCCGTATGGATGAGCGACGCCTTCCTCGCCTAGCTCTTTTTGCTCTCGCTGGACCTGATTGGAAACGTCGCCGTGGCGGACAAAGGAATACCTGGCGGAAGACCCTCAAGCGTCTAACAGCCCCACTAGCCATCGTGGGAACATCGCGCTTACCCGGGTGGGGTCCGAAGGACCGTGAAGATATGTGGCTGATAACACTCAGTGTGATGGCAAAAGAAAGGAACCAGTGGCGAGAATCCTGCCGTGCTTGTGTTCCCGTTTATCAATGACCCTCCCCCTCCCTTTTTCCAAAAAAGACAAAAAAAGATCAAAAACGGCATGTGTAAACAGACAGACAAAAAAATCCCCCTCTTTTTTCTTTTTTCTTTCATCATGTACCTTCTTCATGGTATACTTGTTGGCACATCGTCTGTAAAGACTTGTGTGATAATAATAATAATAATAACGATCATTTTTCATTGCAACGTCTTCCAATTCGAAACGACCAGGAGATGCATTCAAACTACACGGTTCATCTCCTGCACGATCACTATACAAGCATATAAAACATCACGATCGTGGTTAGCATTTCTTTACACATGTGTTTTGTTTGCACATGTTTACTTCGTCATGAATGTATAACATAACGCAGAAGGCATTTATTAAACTCTTCAGTTGTATTTTTCTTTTAAACACATTACTACTGTTGGACGAATCCATATAAACGCGCAGCTATTAGTCTTGCAGAAAAGACTTCCTAATCCTTTTGCCCGTACGCAGTAGTTCCGTACTTCGCAGGTAATGCCTTACGAAATTGGCTGTCACCAGTAATACGTCGCCGTCATATTACCATTAACTCTTTCGCCTCGTCATTATACCAGTAGAAATCATCAGCGTAACTTCTTGCAAAGCAAAGGGGTCTGGAAATGGACAATTTTTGCACCGTAGTTTCCTTCGTGTCCATACGGCTTGGCGTAGGATTGATGTGATTGCTGTTCCGCATGTAGAACAAACGGAATCTCACTGGTCCTTAAGTAGTGGTCAATTAAATGTATCAACCGGGTGCTTGCATCGTTCAGCGTCTAACCTGCACAAACACAGTTCTTTTCAAAGCAGTGTTGCTCACACACCCCGCACTTAAACACCACTACCCGTTTCTGGCTGTTTGACGTCATCAGGTGGATATAGTAAGATTAGGTTAAGCGAGCCTTGAAACAGTGGATATGTGGTAGCCAAAGTTGTACTTCGTTGTAAGAACACTATCAAACAGTGCCATTCAATCATAAGTGCGGAAGATGTGAGCAACACATTACTTTGGTCATCCATGAGCGCATTGGGTGCTTGACCAGTAATCACTGATCCTCTGAACAACGTGGTTCGTTGTACGAACCCTATGTAACAGTGGCATTCAAGTATAACTTTGTTTACCACTTGTCCACTGTTTCAAGGCACACTTAACCTAATCTTACTGTCTCCACCTGATGACGGCAAACAGCCAGAAACCGGTAGTGGTGTTTAAGTGTAGAGGATCTGAGCAACACAGTTCTTTTTAGTTTTACCATTCAAAACAATGATGTGGCATTTTTCCTCGATTCCATGCTCTTCATGTGACTGAGCAATTCAACTATCACATGTATTCTCGTGCCTTTTTATTTAGGGGACTTTTCTCCAGTTGATGCGTGTTCCAATGTGGACTACCTGTTGCAAAACTCGTGTGGCACAATTAAAAAAGGTACCGTTCATTGTAAATAATCTGATCTACCGTTTCGTCAACCGATATATTGTTGATTTCCGCTGCATATGCTTGTGCGTATGCATTGAGTTTATTTTACTACAACGTACGCCACCATTCAAAATGATTCTTCTGTTCCTTTTTTTCATTTTTGTGCGACTATCTCCTCCTGGAGGATGAGTCGGATTCAATAAGGATTCTTGGGAATTCGGGTACAAAGCGGCGTCCCCAGCACCACTCGGCGTTTGTTCGAGTCAGATTCTCTAGCCTTTGCACAACGAAGTGAGACCTTCAAGGCAGCAGGGAGTTTCCAGTAAGAGGTGGTGTGCACCAACTAACCGTCTACCAGACTCTGTTCCAGATTTTTCCTCAGGGTTTTGTCCCGAAGCCTTTCCCGCAATCGGATATCCCACAAGGCAGCGGAGGTTGAAAATCAGCGTTTTCCTTCCCTTAGATGAAATGCCCTCCCAGTCTAACGATCTCCATCTGCCCGAAGCTAACTGGTTTTCAGGCGCCAGTCATTCGCTCTCGCCCCTTTTCATGTTGGTAGAAGCAGTTCCGCCGGGCTCGAGGAGCCACTCGTGCAGGCCAAAAGCTGAACTTGGTTGTCAGAGGCTATTTGAGACGCGCGCCATATGGGAGCATTTTATAAAAACGGGAGTTATCCCCACTGCCACCCCCGGCTATGACAACCTTTGGTTGACCAGCATCGGTCGATCTTGATCATGGGTGTGCATCATAAGCGCATTATTGTTTCATGCTTCATAGCTTTTAGATTGGCTAAATAATCCGATTAGGGTGGACCAATCTCTTCCGTAGCGCTCAGAGCGATATGCAGTACTCGGATATCGGCGCAGTTGAACACGGACGGCATAAAGCACGATTAGCAGTCAAGAGGAGTATCTGCTCTTCCCCGGTTCGCAGAAGACGTTTACACAGTGCCTCATATCCCTTTTTACCAGCGTCTTTGTACCGCATGTGCGGTCTGCCTAAAGGTCAAATTCCTGATTACAACTTACCATAGAGTAGATTTTTTGTAATACGACAATTTTCCTTTCTGTACACATGACCCAGCCACCTATGTGGCGCTGTCGTTGTAAGATGAACATGCTATGTAGACTAGCTTTTAGAAAGCACTTCAGCATTCGTTATCTTGTGGATCCACGATATGTTCAAGATACGGCGGATGCTTTTTAAATGTAAAACAATCATCTTCCGTTCGTGTATTGCGTGAACTGCACGCATGTGCAATCGTACAGTACTTCTGTGCTGTACGGCTAACATCGTGCTAAATTGATTGGTCATCGGTGGTGAGCTGCATGCTGAAACACGCTGGAGTCTCACTACCATTTCTACTTTCTATTTTCTTTCTCATATCTGTCTAGGCCTGGGCAACCTGACAGTATCTCAGCCCACGTGCAGTCTCTGACTGTACGGCACTTTGCCTGGATCAAGCTTGTGCATGCATTCATTCATTCAATGATATAATCGGTTATTTTGAGTTTTCCACTATACACAAGTATTCATACACTATCGCAATAATTAGCAGTGTTTTGAAAATAAATCCAGATTCTGTCTCAACGAGCATGGCGTGAACATCTTCGTTTTACAACGGCTCTCACTAATTAAAATTTTAATGAAAAATTGAGCGAAACAGCCGCTTCGCTGTCTACGCTTGTTCTCATTTGGCCCATCACTCGTCAGACCTAGTTCGGGCAAATGATGTGACCTGATGAAACAAAGCCCACTTGACCTGGTTTGAATATCATCACCGGAGCATTCAACAAAGGATTCGGTGACTGGATGTTGTTGAAGCAATTTAAAACATGTCCACCCTTTTCATCTTTGTGACCTCGCCGTATTAACACTTTTAGAAAAAAACCCGTAGGTTCTAATTTCACTTGATTAAGCCATGTGTCAACTCAATGGATTGTCTCTTCATCTTGCATAAACCCTTTGAATTGCTGTTATTGAATAACCACCAATAAAATTGTGCTCTTGAGAAGTATCGCCACGTTTCATTCCTCTGCATTTTATCGTGAGTTGCGCTACGTTGGAACTGCGACAAGATCCGATACGGGATTTCCAAGGAAAGATTTACATGCGTTGTAAGCGCAGAGTAGACATGCATTTGATTAATATCATTGGAATCAAAAAGGATACAAAGGGGTCCTGATAGTATAATCCTGCACATGCTTGGTGAATTCGCCATCTCATATTGACACTTGTAATACAATGTTTTTCATTGACGTTGCCCTATCTTCCAGTCTCATTTGTAATTCCTGGTCTCGCTTGTCAAAACAAATGCTGTCCCGGTGGTTTTACTGTAAGTCTCTTCATGGATTCTTGGATGAATCGTGCATGTTTCCAAGTGGAGAGAACAGTTTCTTGTGGTGTATGGCATTGAGAACCACACGCATGATATCGTGATGATGTAACTCTGTTAGTTTACAAAACGTTTTGATGAATTCTCCGGTAGGGGTATATGCACTGCTACTCTTCTAAAGATTTTCTATGTTGGCAACATCCCATGTCGACTCCAATTTTTTGTCGTTGTTCCTGGATTCTTATGTTTGCTACCAATGCACTGCTGTTGAACTCAAACCTAATAAACATCCAAGGATGTAAATTTTCCAAACCTACTCTTGTTTCAAATATATTAAATATTATTACATCTCAACCTAATGATCTTCATTCGTTCTCATCCAGTGAGCACATCTCAACCTGGACTCAACTGCTTGGGAGCAATTGTGAAATTTTTGGACGTAAGTTTCACCGCTTAAATTGTTATCACTATTGCACAATCCATTCTCTCAAAACAGTGACAGATCGTTGTTCAATTCAATAAAAAAAATTCAATAGTATTAGGATCTATGCATCTGTCTGTGAATGATATCCCAAGCCTGTAATCGAGTGGATGAGGTTGATGTTGCCTAGAAGGGAATTACTAGATTGCGACTTTATATGCCGTACACTTACATTAAGATTCAAGAATTTATGGGTACAAAGAGCATTTACCTTCGCAATTGTCATAGGATATTAACTATTCGTTCTTGATGAACATGAGCGATCCAGCTACGCGATAAATCGCATTGGTTGACTGGGTACGACTTACCGTGTGACGTTGCGGGGGTGATTGTCACTCCCAAATTTGGCGGTGTATTCGCGGTGCGCACCCTTGACTGATATCATTCGAACGGGACCAACAGCAACAAGGATCCACATACAGATCCTGCTTGATCCTCTTATCGATATCGGTGTGCATGCAAAGCGTTCGCTTGAACCGCAAATTGAAACACGATTTCCACGTGTATTTTCTTTTTATTCGTTGTCGCCTTGAGGTCCTAGGGGTCGATGCGTATCTTCGGTCGAATTAGCACGAGGCGTATCGGTGATATGAGTTCGCCCACTTGAATGGGTTGATTGTTGTTAATTCACTTCATCTTTTACATCTAAACTCGCTCGGTATCATATCATGCACAGCTAGCACCTTGCGATTTCGAGTGCCACTGGTAACAGAAAACACGCTTGAGTATCGGTGCCAATTTGAATTCATGCGTGCATGCATGCATGACGGCACAAGCCGGATCCAGCAAAGTGCCGCACAGTCATAGACTGCACGTGGGCTATAATACTGTCAGGTTGCCCAGGCATAGACATACACACATACTTACGTACGTACATTCTATCATACACGTACACAAACGTATACATGCGTGAATAAATAAGTACATATAAATCTACATACGCGCACGCATACATACACACAATGCTGTATGCATACATGCTTCGTGCACATTCACAGTTACACATACACAAAGATACATATAACTCTGCGTAGATGCATGCATGCATAAAAAACTATTGACCTGCTTTTTTGTCCCATATTCTAGTTATCTCTGTAGTCTGACTTCACTTGCTATTCACCATCACGTTTTTATTCCGGAACACTTTCCCACTCGTCTATACTGCTACCTTGCACCTAGTGTGGGAGGTAGTGTGTGAAGGTAAATATCAACATGCAACTTAGGATTATTGCTCGTTTTTGCGGAAATGGTTTTTCTACGGTTTCACAATGCATGTACACAAACATGCATGCCTCATCATCAGACACCGAATACAACCTGGAAAAAGTAAAATCCTAAAAGATGAGGAAGACTGAGACTCGAATAGCTACTGATTCTATAGAAGAGTAATGACAAACAAACTGAGGTGAGGTGCCTACACCTCGAATGGAACAGGCATTCACTCAAGTTTCGTGATCGAGTAGAGCAAAATCAGCACAACAGCTTTGCGGTTTTCATTACCATGAATCCTAACAAGCTATCCTCGTCACTCCACTTGTCAACATACAAGGTTAGGCAAACACTCTAAGAAGATGCTCGATGCAAGACCGCCACTGAATACGTTTGGGAAAATATCCTGAAGCGTAATTAACTATTGCGATATCTGATCGCGGTGAGCCAAGTCAGGAAGACGTGCTGCACCGACGTTGGAAAGGTTTCACTTTAAGTGTTATTAGCTGCCTATGCCATGGCCACCCCGAGATTTACCTCACTCGGGATGTGGGATCGCAAACAGAATCCGTTTCGGAAATCGGTGGTCTGGCATCTGTAAAACGTGCCCCAACCAGCGTAACCCCTCTAGGTTGATCTGCTTCTCTTTATCAACCTTACTACCGAAGAGCTTCTTTCGGTTATCATTGTTGCGTATGTAACTATAACAACTAACTCCCGGAAAGCTGCGTAAACATCGGTTGTCAAATACTTAGAGACACCGAATGTGCTCTTCACGTAAGGCCCAAGTTTCGCACAAACACAGTTATATAGCCCGAGTTGTCACTTTGTAAACACTGCATGCATGCATACAAACTTACATGTATACGAACACCTATACATACAAACTACATGCACTTGCACATACGTTTATAAATCGCCTATTCACTCTTCTTATCTTACTCGTTTCTATTACAGTTGAAGTCGGACAACACCAACGTATCGGCCTTCACCTTGGATCAGTTCAACTTGGATCATTACGTCCGTTTGGACAGTGCCGCAACGCGTGCGTTGCATTTGCTCCCTAGTCCAGAAGACAGTAAGTTCCGATTTTATTCGAACACGGGAAGCAAGCCAGCAACACTGTGTTGCGTTAGCGGTGATTTTGGAGCCATATTTGATTTTATGAATATTGGCATCTCTTCTAAATCTTCTGTGCTGCACTCATCCCATGCGCTAACATATACAGTTTACCACTCAATATTTGCAAGTGAGCTGCTATTTTAACAGCCGGTCAGAGTCAGTAACGACCTTTCTATTACACATTTGATTTGATTTGTTTTTGGGTTTTATCCTTATTGTTCTGCTCTTGAATCAATCATATTGATAGCTCGGTTGAATCAACTAGCTACCATTTTCTTATGTTATTATGTGCCACTTCAAACCGTTTTCCTATAATTACTGGTTGTTGCTTTCTGAATCAAGACGTCAGTTGTAATCGATGTAATTCCAAATTTGCCGAATTTTGCGAGTGTTTTTTTAAGACTCTAGTCAAATTCACTTTTTGTCGTTGGGGTCATCATTATACACAGTAATTATTGGTATTCTGTTTGCTTCTAAAATGTTCGAGTGGGGACATTCAACTTTCGCATCTCTTCTCCTCAGAAAATCGCTATCAAAGTGTATTTGGTGTCCTGAACAACTGTCGAACACCACAAGGCCAGCGACTGCTAGCTCAGTGGCTGCGCCAACCTTTGACAGATATAGCCAAGATCGGTGAGTGAATTGGTAATTCTTATCATTTAACCCATTCCTGCCGATAATTATTGTGCATCATAGAAAGCGTCTGATCTTCGGTATCTTTCAATAGCAAGTGGTGCGGCGTGTGCAAGCAGCCAAACAGAACCATGCGGCAGCTGAACGCGCCTGAACTTGGATCGACCTATTGAACATGCCATGTATTTTATGGTTTTATGAGACTTTTTATAATTCGGTAACGGTAGTTACCGCTTGACAGAAAAGTATTAATCCGTTCATCCCGAAGAAATCTTGTTCGTTGTAATCGCATAAATGTTTTTGTTTATACTACTCATAAGTAACAAATGGTTTAAAATAAACATTGACGCTGTGAAAAATGTCCCTGGACGTATCTCTGTATTGAATAATTTAGTTTATCCGAAGATAAGGGATTACGACAATTAAAATTTGTCGCGTTTTTCTGCAGTTGTTCACGTCTTCGAACATAACGTTCATTCTACGTATAAAGGGTACTTTATCTCTTCTTGCTGTTGCAAATGTTTTCTTTATTTTGTGTAATCTTCACCAGTAGAATTGTTCTACCTAATCCATATTCAAGGCTAATATTGCTGTAGAAACGGAAGGAATCGTTGACATCGTTACGCAATCTAAGTTGCTGACTAAACATCTATAATCTCATCGGCTTTGTGACCGTGATTCAATTCACACTCTAATGATGACGAAAAGAAGAAAATCGTTTTATTCGTGTACAGAAAAGTTTCAGCAATTAATTTGATTTCAGCACAAACTTGAGAAAAAATCGAAGAACTCTTGACTTCATATTTCAAATTGTCAGTCACAGCTTTAACTCTAAAACAGCTATTGATTGGTTAACGATACATCGAGCCCACATCGAGCAAAAGACTTTCTGAATTGTCCATTTGTTGAATAAGGATTTAAACATTGACTTTTGTCATGCATTTGAGTTGCGACGCAGTTTAACTTCCCGTTTCGGTTTAATTAACTGTCGTGGAGAAACATTGTCAAGTTTCAACAATCACGAGTTTTTTGTAATTGTCTGGTATTGAAGTGTGGTGCTCTCGCATCGTGGATGTCACTTTCGTATGCATGTTCCTTCGCGTTCACTCGGTACGCTGCTAACTACTGTTTGTTGATTCGTGATATTCCAATAATTCGTTACAGAGGAGCGATTGGATTTGGTGTCAGCCATGGTAGAAGAAAGTGGCGTCCGACAGGCATTGTATGAAGATTTCCTCCGCCGATTACCCGACTTTCAAAAACTGACTCGAAAACTGCAGCGAAAGTCAGGCGCCAGTCTACAGGTGAGCACAGTTTATGCTTTTCTCCGATGTTACCCTAACTGCCCAAACCACCTTCTACTCTGAATATGGTGATCCTTCCTAGGCTTGGGTAACCTGACAGTATTTTAGCCCACGCACAGTCCATAACTGCACGGTACTTTGCCTGGGTCGGGCTTGTGATTTCATGCAGATATCATTTAATAATTACAAGATACTCTGTATGTTTATTAACCATTCACGAAACCTTGTGATGATGCAACTGTACTCTTTTTATAGTTTCATTGCGCGACAATGTTTTCGAACTAAAAATGCAACACCATTTGGCCTACCATTAGAACCATTACATTCCGACAGATTTTAGTCAAAATAACAAGATGACAGTTAGTGGTGAATAGCGCCTTTCTGATACCTCCAATTCCGAGCTATAATTATGAACGTTTATTGGTGACATTGTTTGCAAAAAACTGTTTATTTCACGTGAATCAGTACCACATAGAGGTTTCCGCGTAGGGATTGCCGAATTTTCGATTGCCATACGCCCCGCCACTTCGTCGTTCTCTGCAACACGGTAACTTGTGGTAGCAGCATGTCAGTGGGTCCGGGAGTGTCCACGGTCTTTTTTCCGCTTCTTTCGTGATCGGGTGTTCACATGTGTGGGAAAGATGAAAGCAACATTAGTTCAATGTTTACCTTTCATTAGTATCAATTAAGATTGGATATCTGGTATTTAGAACCCGTCGGATTTATCTGCAGTTTTACTAACCTGAATTAAGAGGACGATGTAATGGACAAGCCGTAGGTTTATGGTACTTAATGTCTCATTTCATCCTGAGAAGAACTAATTCTCGGTCGAACACAGTAAAGTCAAAGTATGAAGTTTCGTCGGCAAAATGGAACAGAACGATATCTAACGTCGATCGATCGAGTACCAAAGATCGCTATGAACATCGTAGTGGACTGCGGTGTATGGGCAACGAAAGCAACACACACTCGACGGCTACTTCAGTGGTCTACTTCAACACACGCAATTCAACCCCGCCAACATGGTGAGAATTCTTGTTCTTGTCTTTGCTTCATGGTGCTACATCAGAGTCAGTTCGCTCAGCTCCGGTGGTGCCTCGTATTTACAAACCGTTCGCCATCATTGCTGGTTCCAGATGCTTGAAGCATAAACGTGACATCCTTCACTAGCCATTATACTGCTATACTGGGTCGTTTGATAATTCGTTCGTCGTGCTACAACTGCCTTGCCTATTGTGTACAATTTTTAAATGTCGTGATTCTACAGTACGCTAAGGGTATTTCACCCTACAGGACACTTTCATTCTGTTGTTCATTCAATAGTATGTCAGTAGTGTTTTCTGGTGGTCAAGCGCGGGTTATGACCCTTGTATTTTAATCGGAGCTTCACCTTTGGACATTTAGGAAAATGTGTCCAACTCGGTAGCCTTACCGCCAAGCACCCCGTTCGTTGAATTTAACCATATGACATGTTCAGGATTGTGACATTTTGCCAAGCAAACCAGTGATAAGCATCAGCTCTATAGGTCTCAGCTGCGTGATGTTGAACAAGTGATATTTCGCTATGAAAATCATTGACTCATCCAAATGATTTTAACGATGAAGAACGCGAAGAATAGTTGAATTACCCTAAATCTGGAAACCACAACTCGGGGATTAATATTTTGTGTGGATCTCGGAATACGCTTTGTATTGCAAATCACCGATCTAGCAATGCCGCGCAGTCTGTTAGAATTCATGTGGACTCAACGACTGCAGATTTTCGACGCCTAACGAGGTCTTTCGCAAGCCCATTTTGGCGTTATAATCTTAATGTCGCACGGGTTGCCATCAATTTAGTATTGTGTACCCACACAGTAGTCTACAATTGCTCCTGAAAATACCGCATAGCAAGAATCAAGTATCAAATTATGTAGCTTGCATTGCATTTATTAACAGAAATAGTGTCGTCAAACACGAAAATAATCGTAATCGAATTTGGGTAGCTGTGGCATGATTTCTAAACTATCCCACTAGACGCACGCGTCTCAAACAGCCTCCGACAACCAAAGCCCAGCTTCTGGCCTGCACGTGGCGGAACTGCTTCTACTGACAGGAGAAGGGGCGAAGGCGGATGACTGGCGCCTCAAAACCAGTTTGCTCCGGGCAGATGGAGCTCGTCAGCCTGGGAAGGCAGTCCATCTAAGGGAAGGAAAACCGTGATTCCAGACCTCCGCTGCCCGATTGCGGGAAAGGCTTTGGGAGTGAACCCTGAGGAAAAATCCCTGCTGCCTTGCAGGTTGCACCTGGTCATGCAAAGGCTAGAGAGGCGTACTCGAACAATCGCCGAGGCACTTCAAGAAAGGCGCAAGAACCCTCAAAATGGTCACCGGCTCTCGCAAAGATAAAAACCGCTGCCTTGCGGGAAGACTTTTCAGTCAAAGGCTCCGGGTGGGGTCCCCTAAGCTAACCCACTACTTCGGCCTTGGCAACCGGGTAGTATGTCGCCTTCAACAAGAACCATGGAACCTACTTTAATCACTACTTGCTGTCCAAACTATCTTCGCTACATTACATCACATACCGATCCTTATATCCCACGCCTCTCACCCCGTTTATCAGTTACCCTCCCTCTTTTCTTTATTCCGAAAAAAGACAAAAAAGATCAGACAAGAAATCCCCTTTTTTCCTTGTACCCACTTCATGGTATGCCTGTTGGCACATCGTCTGTAAAGACTTGTGTAATAATAATAATAATATTAACGTGTTTTTCATTGATCAAATCTGGTGTAAAACAAACAATATCATTATAAAGAGTTACCCGTCAATTCTAAGGTTTGTTTGCTACCGCGTACTTTCGTGAATAAATTGACTCGTATTAATTCCTCACATAAACTGAAGGTTGTTTTCGGTGATACAAAAGCCACAAAATGTGTCTGCTCTGTTTCTGGTGTGGATCTCACATCGCCGTACCCCCAATCGAACGCTAATTACGTGTCGATTTGGATAAAAAAGAATACAACTGCAAGTGGAAAATTAACTCACTCCACATGCGAAGCCCGTGTAAACTTTGCTCTGGTTGTTCAAACCATTCGTCGGATTGCGTGCCGGCTGTTGAGCACACACAGTCTCTCGTAATTAGCATCAGCAACAACAACGTCACGCATATACTCAGCGATTGTGACATCTCTGGTCTCTTGCACTTGGAATTATTCGCTATTTGAGCAAGTCTTTTATAGACCTCCGTCCCGAGAAAATCGCTCCCGAAAACCAATCGCTACTCTCATTGGCACGCCTCGAATACGCCTTCTCTCGCCATGTGTACACATGGGTGATCCTTCCCCTCGCATTCGGACGATTCTCAGTTCTTTAAACACCAGAGACAGTCGAGGCTTAATGAAGACAAATCGGTGTCGTGTTTGATTAGTCACTTTACTTGAATACCGTGTAAATAGAAATCAGACAAATTTCTGAGCTAATTTTAAACGTTTTGAATAATTGAAATTCAACAATGGAATTCCTCTGTGATTTGCGATCTGATTTGAACGCCATGCGATCGAGTCAACGTAGAACCATGCGACATTGCTGAAATCCAAACAAAAAACAAGCTGGGTGAAAAGCACCTTATTGTCCGACTCCGCTCACCAAGCCATCTATGTCGTTACCGATCGTTTGTCTTGCATTCACTCACAACAATCCTGATACTTTTCTGTGGAAGATTAAACTGCTCAAGCACTTTTGGTTCGATATTTACATACATTGCTTTTGTGTGGCTAGTTGATTGGATCGCTTCATTTACTTCTCTGCAAGACACTGTCACGAATGCAAAGAAATTTGAGTGCAATCGGTTAGAGTAGTTTTTGGGTAACGTTTCACTTCTGACACAGAAGCTTCGTCAGACCACGGGTGATAGTCAGGACAGGAAACATGATTACGTAGTAGTCAACCCACCACCACTTATTTGACCTTACCGCCTACAGTGTGTCACGTTTCGTGGGAATGACCAGGATCAGTGATCCATTTTCCTCACAGTGTGTATCCACGTCAATCTGATACAAGTGAACACTGTCAAGGTCAGTTGACACAGCGGTCCACTTGCGTAAAAGTACATAACTAACGGGGCTAATGTTAAGCCATTTTTGGAGAAAAACAAAAATCTAATTAGCTAGTAGGTATAAGGTGAATAAAACTTTTTACTTTCGCAGCAGTACCGAGCGCCAGATTGTGGAGATTTCTGCCCCATCCACCTTATTGACCGCCTTGGTAATTTCGACCGGCTCCGCATGTAGGCGTTCTCTATACGGTATAATACCGCGTCTCAATATTCGCACATTGTCTAAATCGACGCTGTGGCCCGTATCTAAAACGTGCTCCGCCAATGCGGAATCACGAATAAGGGATTGATATTCCCTCGCATCCCGGGGCTGTCTCCGGACACGCTTTCGTTGTTCTTCGATTCTAGTGTGAATTTCCCTGGAACTCTGTCCTGTGTAAACACCCGAACAGTCCTTGCAGTTGATTCTGTAGATGCTGTTTGTAACGCTAGATAAAGGTGTCTTATCCTTGAGGTGCATCAGAACCGACCGGATAGTTTTCCCTTTCTTATAAGTTACGCGTATGGCCGCCTGGTTCAAGATTCTACGTATCGCTTCAGATCTGTATTTTATATACGGTATACTAACTGTATCCCGCCATTTTTCTCCGATTTTTCGGACGGGTATTTTACCTTAATCAATTGGCGTTTTACAAACCCTTTTTGATAACCGTGGTTTATGAGCCTTTGGCTCGCTTCACGGTGCGCCTGTTTTCTTTTTAAGAGTATGACCCAGTGGCCACTTGAGAAAACTTTGTGCTCATGCGTCACCCGTCTTTTTCGGTTGTCTTGCCTGCCAGTGTTCGCTTGTGTGTCTTTTGTACACGAATTCTGCGTTTGAGGCTTTCATGGCTTCGAGTTGAGAAACCTGTCTATACCTGAACCTCAATCGCTTTTTCCCTTGTGCGTACAAGTTTTTATGGCAACCTTTAACGTCCGTTATGGAAGCACCGTTCTCATTTCTAATTATGATTACGATTAATTCCGGGTCACGAACAATCAATGTATGCATACATGTATGGATGCATACATCCATACATGTATGTATGTGTGTATGCATGTATTTATGTATGTTTGTTTGTATGGATGCATACATCCATACATGTATGTATGTGTGTATGCATGTATTTATGTATGTTTGTTTGTATGAATGTATATATGAATTCACAAAGCTGTAATCGAGTAAAGTGCTATATATTTATAGATCTCATGTAGTTTAGAACAAAGCCTAGTTGTCGAGGCGTATAGATTAGTTAACAGATGTTGGTGGTGAGACTGAATCGAGTTTTCATTTGTTTACTGACAACTGACGATCGTCTGGTAATCAAATTCCTTTTGTTCTCCGAAAATTCGTGCAAAGAACAAAGTCTTCTACTGTTCAATTGCAACGACCTGGTACCCAGTTCAATGAACGATCAGTTGTGTGCCCCACGTTTACCGTGGATGAGTACATGCTTTTTCTTCCAGTCTGCTAGCGTGATATCCGCACTATACACTCACTCGACCTAATCCTACACTTCACTTGTCAATGGCAAACAGCCCGCTAGTAGAGTGCAAGCGATGGGTATGTCCGCGGCAAACTTGAAACACATGAACTATCTAATTTACCACTCCGTAATTCTTATTTACTAATTGTGAGAAACCATTTTTACACCACTGTTTCAGGATATCGTTCGCATCTACCAAGCAACCTCGCAATTGCCGAACGCAGTAAACTTGTTGCAACAATGTCCCGGGACATATGCGAACGTTGTACGCGAGTGTTTGGTCGACCCCCTTGAGGTGAGCTGACCCCATATTATCCGTGCCATGCTTTACCACGTAAGGTGAAGTTTACTCGTTTTTCCTTTAAACCAATGATCACATCTTCCCGACCACATTTTGCAAAAGGGTTCCCGGCTGAGCGGACCGCGTTGTAATTGACGTGTAGCTTCTAGTGGATTCTGGATTGTTGTTTAACTGCGATGGACAGCTTGTTTGACATCAACATGAAATCACAAGCCTGATTCAGGCAAAGTCCCAAACAGTCATTGACTACACGTGGTCTAAAGTACTTTAAGGTCGCCCAGGTTTAGACAGATACCGGAATGAAATTAGGAATATCAGTGAGACTCCAGCGTGTTTCCGCATGCAGCTATTACCGGAGGCAAATTAATTTAGAACGGTATTAGCTGCACATCACAGACCATTCGAAAACATTACTATGAACTTTCTAACAACGCTAAAGAGCCCCAGTCCGACATTTCGAATTCTCTAATCCAGAATTCTAAAATTGTTCTCGTTTGTACATTCTCCTCACTTACCTTTGACCACTTTATGAAACTAACTTTTGAGCTCTTCAGTTTGTGAGAATCATTCCTCGGCTAGTTCTGTTTTGCTGCATGGCATCTTTGATTTCGCGGCAGCAGATTGTTAATTTTCAGAATCATAGTATCATCGTAAACCTGTTGGAGAGTAACATCCGTGTCGGTTGCACACTTGTTAATTTTTCAACTAATTTGTTCTACTGAAGGGCTCTCCCCAGTGAAAACGCCCATTCAGGATATTCTTTGATGCATTTGGCTTTCACTTTTAATCCAGTAGGCTATATTCCCAATGGAGACTGGCTCTCATTTAACTTGTTAAGTAAATCACATGGTCCTACCCGAACACCATAATGTCTCATATTCGATGAACACCATCTGCGAACACTCCATGCGAAGTGTTATTTCATCGCCCTATTAGAGTTCTATCCATAGTTAGGATCGCGAAAGAGTACCTCAGTCACATCATTTTCTTTCATTGTTGGACTAAAACAGTGCAATCATTGTAATCTCGACGTTTTCAAATTCCTACCTACCTAAAATGTGTCTATCTGGAGATTCATGGTTGACTTATCACAGTCAATTTAAAGCTCATGCTACTAAGACCTCATACTACATATCAAAGGCCTTGGGTTTCTATTCACATAGTGTAAGAGGATATTCACTGCTCCACCGAGACTCGTTCAACTGCTTCGGTTTTCGAATCAGCGTTATCAACGTTGTGAATATTTTAAGCGATCTGGACGTTCTATGGCATCTAGACCTGGCAAAACGGAAGCAGGCTCTCTATGATCTGCGCTACTTTGCCCAGTACCAGATGAATATTTTCTTTTTATCTCTTTAAATTTGTCCGAGTTCCTGTTTATAATGGTTTATCTCTGTGAAGCTGTCATATGTTGCCTGCTTCAAACGGATATTCAACATTGACTTTAGTGAACTTTTCATGGTAGTATTTTTACGACAGCCATTTTTCACTTCGAATCGTGGACCCCTCAGGCGAAGTGTTGCTCATCGAGTATCACGGATTTGTGTCCAAATAAAACCGACCGCTAATTTAAGATGGGCACCGGTTACAAGGTTTTTAACATTTCAACTTGACGGCGTTATTTCACGCTCCACATTTGCCCCTCTGATCGCATGGCCATAATCTATCTCGCTTTCTCACTGCTTCAGGAGTCCGTGAATGACTTTGCTAAATTTCGCGAGATGGTCGAATCGACAATTGATTTGGACTCGGTCCATCGTCGAAATGAATTCCTGATTCGTGCTGACTTCGACGAAGCTCTGGGCAGTATGTCACAGACTAAGTTGGCTGTATTGTCTCCGCGTTTTAGATCTCACTTCACTTTATCTTTCTTTTTGTAACAGGTTTGCGCACCAAACTAAACGAATTAGAAGATTCGATCGAGGAAGAATTTCGAAAGGTCAGTGCATAATTACATTTCACATTCCTTCTCATGTCTGTCTATGCCTGGGCAACCTGACAGTATCTTAGCCCACGTGCAGTCTCTGGCTGTACGGCACTTTGCCGGGATCATGCTTGTACTTACATGCATACATACATTTCACATTAGGCTCGACTTTTACTCAACATAATATCGTCCGACTGTTTTTTAAAGTTTTCATAATCCCAGCACTTGCACACCACAGCCGTTTTCTACCTTCGTGTTGTTATCAGGTGGAGACAATCGGATTAAGTACGGTGGACATGCAAATATGCTTCATACAACGAACCACCCTGTTTAGCTAGGAAATCACAATGCAACGCCCAGTCACGTGTTCAAGACAAATGTATAGTGGTGCTCATATTCATGCATTAATCTCACAATCTCCATCCAATGACGAAAAACAGCCAGAAAACGGTTGTAGTGTGTAAGTGCGGGGTGTGTGCACTCCAAAACGGGTCATTTTTATCGATTTGTTCGGTTTACGTAGATGCAATAGGATTTGCTATTCGAATTTTATGAACAGTGGCTGCCAAGCGCAACTTCGTTCATAATATTGACCACTTTAATTCCTGATTTGTGTTATTTTTCTAAACGGTTTCGGATAATCACTACGTTGGAATGTGTTCCCACAATATTTGTACAACCGTCATGCAAATATGTTCTCGGAAAACTGTATGATCTTGTTGTCTCCTATTTTACAACCGGTTTCCTCATCCGAATGGTGAAAGAACTCTAATTCTCTTTCAGTATTTCTTTCGAAATTAGCTAAAGCAAACTTAAAGTTTTTTGACACTTTCAATGGTCTCTAAGAGCTCTTTCTGAGAGATCTTGACGGCTCACTTTGGATGCACTGTGTAAAGCGTCGTCTGCAAGCTGGGGAAGAGCAAATACTGTTATCGGCTGCTAATATTAGATCACGCCGTCAGTGTGTAACTGATATCGTTCGTCCGAGTACTACCTATCACTGGGGGAGGTATTGTTCCTCCCGAATCAGACTGTTTAGTCATTCGAAAAGCTGTGGGGTATTAAACCATCACACAATTGTGATGTACATCCATGGTTAACATCGAACGACAACAACAATGGTATTTAAGTTTGACCTGCGACCGTTGTTTCACAGTTTGCAGGAACGGATTCTATCATCTTTACTCACCGAATGTGGGCGGCGTTCAATCACTCTCATACAATAGAAGAGGAAACAGGATTATGCTCACTCAATTTTCATTCCTTTCGTGGCTCACTCACTTAGTGTTCCACATTCCTGGCCATGGTTGCAGAGTACGAAGGGGCAGCGTGCAAGCACGATGTCGTATGTCCTCGTGCTTGAGAATTTGAATAAACGCGCCCAAATCTGAATTCCCCCCTTACCTAGCTGCGAATTGGTCGCAGACACTAGTCGGAAAGAATGGCATTTAATTTAATGGCTGAAACCATCCCGCCAAACACTTTCTGCTCATAGATTCGGAACGAATCACCGGCCATATCAGTCTGGTAAAGACACCGTCTGTTCATCCCAATGCTGCAATTAGTGATAGGCGTTCTGTTGTGTCATTATTTGTTTGTATTTCGGTTTCCTCGCTTGCTCGTTTCAGTCCGCGAATAAATTGAACCTCGAACCTGGCAAATCGATCAAACTGGAAACAAACGATCAGTATGGCTACTTCATGCGCGTCACCCTCAAGGTACGTCCGCTTGATCTCAAGGATCCTTATTTTGTTTCATGTTTCAAGAGTTTCATTGTCCTTGTTTCAAATTGGTTCGATGGCACGATGACGGTCGTCACTGTTTTAGCAACGATCAGATCAATATTGTTGCCTGTCCGCTGAATTGGTGAGACAGACTTGCTTTTTCGTATGACTTTAAAGTCGCTAGATCACGTTTGAGCTGCATTCAGTCAAAGTGCTTGCTTTATTTCCCGTACGTGTACATCATCTTTGCCTAAAGTTGCCTCTTTGCGCTGTGTCATCACGATAACCCTCTTTCAAAAGTTCCTCCTTCAGATATACGCGTATGTCTCTCAACGACTGTCATCATCGTCATCAGCCTGACGTTATTCATGATGATAACCTCTGGTTTTCCAAAACGACCCCCCAGATTCTATTTACTGAGGCCCTTTGACCTGCCATTGCTTACCAACGAGTTTTCTGTGGTCTTGTTTGTGCAATATTTTTCGTCTTCAAACCATCGGGAAACTCGTTCTATTTCTGCGACCGATTCAACTGCTATTTCCAACTTGATATCGGTCTACATTCAAACATAATTTTCACAATCATGTACTTACTGGTCGCCGAACTCGTTTTTCAACAGGACGAGAAAGTCCTTCGTGAATTTCGAACGTTCGAAGTGCTGGACGCACAAAAGGGCGGGGTTCGTTTCCGAAACGCAGGAATGTCTACCCTGAACGAGAGCCACTTGGATGTTAAACGGGAATATGCCGAGGTGCAACAGACAATTGTCGATGAGGTTGTGCGCATAGCTGGTGAGTTTCCAAGGTTTCTTTTTGAAATTTGGTGTGCCATGTGTGATTCATATATGCAACTGCGAGAGCTCATGAATGTGGCAAGCTTAACAACAACAGCTTAATAACAACTTGTTGTCCCAAATTACTATTTTTTTGTCAGACCGCCGAGACTCATTGGGTCGGTATTTATCTATCTTTTTATTAGCACAATGTGATGGATGTATGGTATGGTATGGTATGAAAGCACCAGCCTGATCCAAGCAAAGTGCCGCACAGTCAGAGACTGCACGTGGGTTAAGATACTGTCAGATTGCCCAGGCCTAGACAGATATGAGGGGGAAATAGAAATGGTAGTGAGACTCCAGCGTGTTTCGGCATGCAGCTCACTACCGTTGGCCAATCAATTTAGCACAGAAATGCTGCACGATTGCACATCCGTGATGGATGTACTGACCAGACGGGTGCTAAATGGTTGCAGTTATTTTACGATTATTTTCTGTACCCAATTTACACCTGATTATGTTAAGGGATTATGGTTAAACACCTTTTCTGCAATCTGTAACCGCACCTGGGAATCGAACCAAGAACTTTCCGGAAAGTAATTCTATTTACTACCACACTCTAGTTGCTCGACTTTCTGAAATCCTAAGCCTGAATCCACGCAAAGTGCCGCACAGTGAGAGACTTCGCGTGTGCTAAGATACTGTGAGGTTGCCCATGCCTGCAAAAAACAAAACTATTCAGTTTTCACTATAATTGTATGCTACTCTTGTGTATTCCTCTGTCATTTGTTATGATTATTGAGTGATGAAATAGATTTCCGATTCTCACATTTCACCATCTCATACCGAACTATATAAGCACTTTTCCCATCTTTGTACTACCATTCTCTGGTTAGTAACTGTCCTTCATTCACGACACCATGTCACTTGATACTTGTTCTAATTCTATTAACGGGGATGACATGAGCTTTTACACAGTATAATTGCCAATTAGGGATTAGATACGCTGACGAAACGTTCACATAACTTAAATTCCTAGATCTGTCTGGACACATGTATGTACATGATGTATATGATGCACATGCCTGATCCGGACAAAGTGCCGCACAGTCGTAGACTGCACATGCGCTAAAATACTGTCAGATTATCGTCAGCATAACAAACTTTATTGGTTGTACAATAAAAAATGTTCCAAACACCGTAACTTTTTACCGAAATTCGCTGACCCATCTGATTCATATCTGGAAGCAAAAGAAGAAGAATAATTGTGCGACCACATACTTACACCGGATGCGTATGACTTCATTCACAGATCAATTTTATGCTCACGCGGTCGAGCAAGATGACTATGTCAGTCTCATCCAATGTCGATTTTTAAGATCGTGCCATATCATTTGTCCACCGTTTCATGGCACGTGGATCCTGATCGCACTCTACCTACCGAACGAGAGCGTATATACTGGTCAAACTCACGCGTTTAACAGCATTCATCTCTGTTTTTTGTATTCACATCACTTGACACGTTTCTTTTGCGGATCTTATGCATCGTTGGCCTTAAAATATTTTCGTTACCTGGCAGAATGAATTTGTTTGCGCTTCTAAGTCCACCATTGGCTACTGAAATATTCGTCATTCAGGGATCCATCAAATTTTCTTGTGGTATCTCCATATTTTCAACTGGTGGGCGTTTAAATCAGTCAGTCGACATCAAATCGTTTTTTCGGTCATAACGTTGATTACGTCATAAAGCTTTCACATCGAGGATACTCGGTCCAAATTTAACAAATCACTCCTCCCGGTTTCCCATCCACTCATCTATTGCGGCACTATTCACTCATGAGGCCAATATTTTCGACACTATTCACGTTAACCCCCACCCAACACGAAAGAACACCACATTGCCAAGCGAATAACCAAGAATAATAGACGCACTCGCAGGCGAATCTCGTCATTATTGAGAATAACCACAATGTGTCTATCCCGGACATCACTTCCATCTGGTTTGTCAGACGATTTCATGTCAACCATTAGTCGCGTAAGACTGACTTTGCAGGGTTGCATATCGTTCAATAATTCATGTTTTCCTCCATCTGTACTTAGATGGACTGTTGTTTGAATGCTTGTAGTGCCATTTTTGCGTAACCCAAATTTCAGCAGTTCTCTTGCATCGTACCGGAAATATTCTACATGCTACCAAAGAGAACTTGAATGTCACTTTTCCGTATTGCACTTAATGATCTCTATGCCAAAATTGAATCTACCGCGTTAATATTTTAGATCTATTTTAGCTTCACAAATTTCTTCTTAAGCACTTTACTACTCATGAGTAACATGAGATGACGTATATTTTCCATTCGTGAACATTTCTTTCTGGTTTCCCGAAAATTCACTTGAACGACTGGATAGAGAGTTTTAAACAATTGCAGAGCTTTTTGAATCGATTTCGCGCTCGTTTCAAGCAATTTTGATCCTGTCAATTCTTCTGACCACTGTGCATTCCCCACAAAATGTGCGTCCTATACCCACATTCTGCCTTCAACTTTGTGACATTTAGAATCAAAAATTTCCCAACCATTTTCGTCGGCTCCTACATGCACGGCTGTATGTAGTTAGTTTTTTGTTCCGTGGAATTTAAATGTTGCACGTAGCATTTTCGAATTTCCTTAATTGGAATGTTTCGAACAGGGGTTTGGCAGAACACATTTTTGTTATTCTTGTTTGTCTTGCATCTCGAATACTAACCGAATTGTCCATTATCGATGTTCCCTACAATTTATTCCGAGTGTTTTTTTCTATTCCTAATATCGGTTATGTTTTTATCTTAGTCGTCTACTAAAGTTCACAGAGTAATTCATTCAAAATCACTCTTCATTCTCCCTTCATAATCACTGGCTTTTCAAAGTCATATTTACCGCATTGGTTATTTCAACGGGATTACTCAACCATGTTTCGTGTTCTTTCTAAACTTCTTGCTAATCTGTTGAGGCATGTTTTGATTGCGTTTAAATGAACCCATCAACATCACACGCTTCTTCTCGCTTGACTTGTTGCTGTGTGTTGTTGGACTCGAGACCTAACAAACGGATATTATGTTACCATGCACATACTCAGAATGTGTTCAGCATTGTCTACCACTGACCATCTACGATGCATACCTCTTGTCTCACCGGTCTCGATGCGTTTGCTCTGTTCACAGCTGGCTACTCGGATCCATTACTCCGGTTGAACGCCACCTCGGCCACACTGGATGCTATAGTCAGCTTGGCGGTGGCCGCAGTCTCAGCCCCCGGTGGCCCGTACGTCCGTCCGAAATTCGTCCCACGCGAATCGGGCAAGATCGTGCTCCGTCATTTGCGTCACCCGTGTTTGGAAATGCAAGAGAACGTCTCGGTCATACCGAACGATGTTCACCTGGAACGAGGTCAGTGCTTCATTCTGTCGTGGTCGAGATCAAGCGTGTTGAGACTGGCTGATGTTTCCAATTTGTTTCGCTTATTCGGAACCCAAGTTCGTGATTTTTCGCTTCTTTTATAAAACCACACTGTTGGGCAGATGCAGTAGCAATGAGGCCGCAACTTGTAGTCGGCTTCAGCTCATCGAGTGCAGCTAGCAATGCACAACGATTTTTCTGCACCGTTGAAAGATCACCGAGTAGGCTTATTATATGGCATTAAACGTTTATTCATTTCGGTGGCTTACGATTTCTTGCTCGCTACTATCGCTACGGTATCAGCTAGAGTTTACTAATCTGGGATAAATTATTTCAGACAATGTACGTCTTCGGAGACCGTTGCAGGTATCTGTGCATTTTCATGCCTTGGCTGTTTTCACTGGGTTCCATACGAAGAATGTAGGAATAGATGCATTCAGTGTATGAATGTAGCAACATTCAAAATGAACAAAAAAACAAGTGATGTTAGTTAAAATATCCACCACTAAAGCTTTCTAATCTTGGTTTTTTGCTGAACGAAGTTAGAAAATATCTGTTTTCAAACGGTCTGTTAAGCGAATTTCGTATTCAGCGACAGCTGTAGCCTGAACTGTTTGCCTCGCATTTATGCCGATGATGTTTCGCTGTACACAATCTATGAACACCGCGACGTGCATCCATCAATCATTTCTCCTGACTTCTCACCGCTGTTGTTCGTTCACAGGGAAGCAAATATTTTTGGTAATTACTGGACCGAACATGGGCGGGAAGTCGACTTTTATTCGTGGAGTGAGTAATCATCTTTTTCCATTTGTTTCTTGTATAGTTGTTTTTCATACCGTCCCGAAACGTCCGCACTTGCACGAATCATGTAACACATGATGTGTCGCTATAGTTTCCGAACTTCTTTAAAAACGCTGTATTACTCACCAGTGTAATCAGCAATCATCAAATCACGTTCCGCTCACGTTCATTTCACATGAGACCTTCTAGAGCAACTTGGAACTTGCGATCGATCGATCACTGTTTGTCCCTTTATACTGATGCTTCTTTCTCACCCAGCTACACTGCGACCATCCTCAAAAATGTCAGTAATTTTAAATACTCATCATGTGCGTCATTAGGCTTCTAGAAAAGTCTTCATAGATATAATTATATATATTATATCTCTATATATATATTATAATATATATATATATATATATCATAGTTTCTTTCTGCGAATATTGCTGTGTGTAATTTGTACCCATGGCTTTAATCCCCTCCACGTGTGGTGTATGAGCACATGTGATTGAGCAGGTTAGTCGCCTCTGCATTATCCAATAGTTGCTTACAAGTTCTCACTTTGTTTATCGTTTCCTGGCTGTTTCGAGGCACGAGGATCCTGATCTTACTGTCCCAACCGGATGAGTACAAACAACACGAAACCGGTCGTAGGGCGGGGGGTAATGCATGCGACTACTGATAGCGTGTCTTTTTGGACATTAGTCTTGAGCTAAAAATTGAATATTTTCTAATAAAGCGTTTTGCTTCAATCAGGACTGCGTAACAGCAACCAAGTTTTCTCTAACGTTTTATCCCGGGAGTTTTCTCGTTGTGATCAAGAATTTATTGGAAGGCAATATGGTATATTTGCCAACGTTTCTCGATTTTATTCATTTTTGTAGCATGGATTTTCTAGCAGCTGATGCACTTCTTTTCACCGCCAGCCTGTGTCTGTTATAACCTAATTACATTTCATTCTTCCTATTAGAGTAATGGCATCCTGTTTCGGAACGTGTTTTTCACAGTCATAAAATTGTAAATTGTTTTTAAAAAACATTTTGTGAAGAGCGCATTTTAAAACCATCAAAGTCTTATCAGATGTTGATGCCATATGATAGTCTGCGCCACAAGCGGCTCAGATTGGGTCCACCTGTCGGTCCGTTTCTTACCGTTTGCTCTCCTTTCTCAGTATGACACATTTCATTAAACTGCCTTTATTTTTGCGACCAAAATTTGAATCCCAATAGCTCAAGATGCCCACAATAAATTCGAGTCTCTTTGCAACCCACCCCATCTTCTGTTTCAAGTGCTTGCTTCAAGAAATAAGCTGCGTTAATGCTAGTGGTCAATAAGTGGAAAGCATCATCGTGATCACATCTTTTGCAATTGCATCGTGTTTTTTCATTACGTATTTTATTTATTACTTTTGAACTCATGAAAAATAGTCAATCATGGAGTCCGATGCGATACTTACGGTGCTACAAGTGTACAGATTTCATTTACTTTATATCTTTATAAGAAAATTATTCAAGCAACAAAACTACCCCGATGCATTATGGCTATCCCTTTAAAGTCGACGGTTCCACTAGTGCATGGTTTCCTAACCAGGGATGCGAAACAGCATTCCATGGAATGCGAGATGCTTTTCTAGTTATTTGTCTTTTCTTAAGTGTTGTCATTCTCCGCTGATTCATTGTCAATTTTTCAGCGTATCCTGTGTTCGCACAGTGAACATTTCTCTTGTGTTTTTCTAAGAGGGGTGCAGGGTGTTATAACGTTGGGAACCATTGCACGAGTGTGATCAATTGCGTACCACAGTAATTCACGGATTTATACTAGGTGAGGCCCTTCGGAATGAGCAGAGCCACACACGCGGATCGTGAAGGTCGTTTTATAGGCCCGACTATATAGATACCAAACCTTGTGCATTAGACTTTCGTCCGAGCTTTTGACCAAAGATCTATCTGGGAATGGATGTCCTTTTTCTATCCCGTCCATATAATATCGTTACGTCTACATCTATTTAAAAAGTTGCAGCTCATCGCACAACGGCGGCGTGACTGTCGTCGCTTAGAATTCAGTGTTATACACAGCACCGAAGACCTTGATGTTAAAGTCACTTGACCCCATGTGCGAATGTCTCTTTTTTCGCGCTCTTGGCACTCTTCTCTTATGGTCATTGCGATTAGGTTCCGTGCGCTTGGTATCAACAAACTAACGGTGGTTAAATTTGAACGTCACAACCACCGTTCAACGAAGTGAGTCATAATCAAATCGGGAAAATTAGAATGCGGTCAACACATGGCTGCATGCTTTGTTGCCACCAAAACACACCTTGACCGGTTTCGTCATGTTTGCACTGGGTCTATTTTGACGTACCTTTTTCAAGTCAACGCGAGTGACAGTGTGCATGCCCACAAGGCAAACAGCTGTTCCGAATGTCAGAAACAGTTGTTTGCAGATCGCTATGACTACATTCACACATCGCATTAACTTCAAGGGTGAGAAAATGTTGCGATGCGCTGAGATTCCAATCATCATTAGCGACTGCCACGCAAGTATTTTCGTTGGAAATTTTCTACTCTGCTTGAATTTTTTCCCATCAACTCCTTGCTACGTGGCGGGTTGTTTATTCTCCATTACTAATCAGCTTTGCCCAATGTTCCCGTTTCTTTTCATGGAGGCAGGTGAGTTTCAACAAGATATTCCGACACTGTCGCTTGGCATAATATTTAATAGGTCGAGTACAACATAAAACCTATGGACTCTGTTTGACCATAAGCAATTAAAATTTACATAAACCTGATCTTACTAGCAATCGATTGGAATATGTTTGGGACCGATCGTGTATTTATAATGCAAAGAAATTTGAGTGCAATCGGTTAGAATAGTTTTCGGGTAACGTTTCACTTCTGACACAGAAGCTCCGTCAGACCTAGGGTGATAGTCAGGACAGGGAACATGATAAAGTAGTAGTACTTTTACGTATGTGGGCAGCTGTGTCAACTGACCTTGACCGTGTTCACTTGTATTAGATTGTTTTGGATACACTGTGAGGAAAACGGACCACTGATCCTGGTCATTCCCACGAGACGTGACACACACTAGGCGTACTATAGGCTGTTTAGCGTTAAGGCTGATCTTACTATCTTCCCCTGATGACGGCAAACAGCCAGAAACCGGTTATGGTGTGTAAGTGATTTGTTTTAAACACCTATCAGATCGGCTAATTGTTGCTCTCTTCGCTTAAATCGCGCTTGTTGTGCAAGCGAGTGTTTTTTATCCACGAAACCATTGCGCGGTGTATGCGACCCAAGCTAGTAAATCGCACAGCCACGTATCCTAAAGCTGCATGTCTATACAGCTCTCTATAACGTGTCAGTGCATGGCTTTTCTTTTCTGCCCATTATTTCTCTGCCGTTGTTGTGTACGCGTCTGTGAATTGATTAAAAAGCAATTGGGTACAGCACATCGAGGCCCAGTTTTTATTAACTTTCCTTCGGATACTGCATAGGCATACACTTAGCTACGTGGTGACCATTTGGTTCGTAGCTGCCACTGGTTATCGTGAATCCATAAAGTAAAACGTAATGAACGTTCTGTCAAAAGGCGCCGTATATTCGTGTGCACTGCGTGGGCTAGTGTAGTCTGAGTTTGCACACACCTAGACGGATATATTTAAAAAGGATAGCGTCACCGCATGTTTCTCACATCCAATGAGTTGAATCAGTCATCGTTGAAGAGACCAATTAGAGCACGATTTCCCACAATTCTCGATTGTACAAATTAGGCGGTTGTTTGTCACAATTATTCCTGGAGATTCAGCTTACCAAACTTCAACCAATCTTGCTCATATTCTGCTTTTTCTCATGGTTAGTTATCAATCCCGTTTCTTTCTTCGAAGGTGGGCGTAATCGTGGCCATGGCGCAAATCGGCAGCTTCGTTCCATGTGAGTCGGCTGAGTTGTCTCCAGTTGATGCTATCATGGCCCGGGTCGGTGCGGCAGACTGTCAAGTTCGTGGAGTATCCACGTTTCTGGCTGAGATGCTGGAAACGTCATCGGTCTTGAAGGTGTGTCTTTTGGGATCGTTGTTTTGCTTGGTAACGCACGAGTTCCAAAATAGAGTTGTAAATTGTCATTGTACAAACTACGTGTCACTGGCATATGTGCTCGTTCTCGCAATATTACGTTTCTGCAGACTTAGATGTCATCATTACATGCTGCCGTTTTATCGGTTTCTTCAGCGCATCAAAACAAATCGTTGACGCCTCATTGTAGCTTCGCTTTATTAAAGTACCTCCTTCGGTCGATGTCGACCAAGTACCTCCTATTCACGTCATAAGTTATTACGAACTAATCACTCACCTCTCCTCAATATCTCCTGACCAACGATCCATTAATGCAACCTAATCGTTAAGATTGGGCTCACGGTTACCCGCCGCTTATCATAGTTCAGCTTCTAGCCACACTGGAAGATTTCCTGTGGTGTGTGCATAAAATCACTAGCCTTGTCAACAGCCATAAAGTGACCTTAAACTTTCTATGTGGGCGATTAGAACAAATTCGTTTCATAGTCTCGCTACATATTTATCCATTTTGCATGTAAATACTGAGCAGTTAATTGTCGCAAAACGTATAGCATTCACTCTATCGCCGCCACGTCAACCTCTGATATCGTAACACCCAGGTTCGTATCCTGTGCTATTTCGCAAGCACGATCGATTGCGCAAGCATTTTTCCAGACCATTTGTTTATTAGTTTCATCCCTCTTGCAACCCAGACTTGTTTACCTAATTTCTCCTAACCCTGTCTGCTTGGTTTTATGTTGACATTAGGCTGCGACCGAAAATTCCTTGGTCATTATTGATGAACTGGGACGGGGCACGTCCACGTATGACGGGTTCGGGCTGGCGTGGGCGGTCGCGTCGCATTTGGCGGGTCCCGAATTGGGTTGCTTCACCATGTTCGCGACACATTTTCACGAGTTAACCAGTTTGGCACACCACATGCCAGATCGCGTGGCGAATATGCGTGTCGCGGCTCAACTGTCTCCGGCAAATCAGCTCGATTCGCATGCCTTGGGTCACATGATTATGCTCTACAAAGTTGAACCGGGTGAGTCCGCATTGCGTCGGCTTGCTTGTGTGTGTGTGTTGTTCTCTAGTTTCGCAGTTCATCTTTAATATGATGGGCGGTTCTCGTTGCCAATCCATCGTCGCCTGATAATATACTATTTTGTGCCAAAAATGTGTCAGGATTGCACTTCACGTGCATCCGTCTCAAACTAACGGAAGCACGCCTCTTGAACCGAGAACATCGGTGGATAAAAGCGTGCAATTAGTGACAATAAGTTACTGGCCCATCATAATCACCATTTTGCATGAATGCGGCAAGTTTTCGTCGTGGCCCCTCACTCCAAGCGCAAACTGGTCGTTAACCTAAAGGAAGTGTAGACAATTGGTTTGAAAGCTGGGGCTTTGGGTACGTATTCTCCAGTAGATGATTTTGGAAGTTTCATGTACACAGTATTGATTAAAAAGCAACCGATTTGTCCGTATGATGGGTACAGTATGTCAAGGCTGAGTTTTTATTACCCTTCCTTTTGGTACTGCGTGCCTTCAACCTCATGCGGATTGCCACAAGGTGGCGATTAATTCTTTTCGCACAACCTGTTTCAACATCAGTCATTTGTTCGCGTCACCCCGCACACATGCTCCTGTATGTTCGTAATCGATTGCCATCATGCAGAAAGTATGCCACGCCATTTGCTTGTATTACACAGGTTGATTTCATGTCCACCTAATACTTAGTGCCAGCATGCTCACCATCGGGATGCTGCGGCCGCTATACACGAGCTAGGAGGACAGCATCGACCACCCCGCTATTTCCCACCACGCGCACTTGCGGTTTCGCGAACATAGTTTTCTGTGGGCTGGCTGGTAGCCATGTCGGAGTCAGTGTTTTGTATGCGACAAGAGACAACATATCGAATGCTTTTGCTGTTAGACGTTGTGTGATGTTTCCTTTTCGTTTTGTGTGCTGATGAGACAATTGACTGGTAAAAGATCTTGTGAGATGCAACGGACGTTTTTGGATCAAGCCTATGCAGACGATGTGGGACCTCTCTACTCCTCATGCGATCTCGATACCGCTTTGTGGAGAGCAGATCTGAATCGCTTCATTGTGAAATGAGAATTATAAATTAACACTGGCGAATAATGTGCCCGTTTACATGTATGACTGAATTTTGATCATCCGAAGTGCATTGGAGGTGCGATTTCAAGGAAAGATGGTCGTTTAATCTATCCTTCTATTCGGTTTCGTTTGAGATATTTTGTAAAGATGGAGAGGAGTATTAGGACGGATGTATGTATAAAATTACAAGCCTGATCCGGGCAAATCGCCGCACAGTCATAGAGACTGAACGTGAGCTAACACTGTCAGGTTGCGCAGGTCTCAGTAAATTTAAGTAAGCTAAAATGGCAGTGAAACTACAGCGTTTTTCCGCATTTTGCTCATTACCAGTGACAAATCAATTTAGTACGTGGTTAGCTGCTCAGTGCAGCAGTATTGCTCGCATAGGACGATTTAAGTCAAGTCATTCGAGACCAAGCCGCATCTCCTGTCTTAACGTCTTTTGCGTTGCTTGTACATGCTTCGATGGCACTCAATGCCACATTAACCACATCATCCCCTACGTTTCACGTTCGTTTGGCGATTGCGTCCAGATTCATCTCTAAGGTCAACATGTTCAACGCTAATCGCGTTCACCCACAAATCCCACGACGCGCACACAACTAAGGACAAAACACACGCCTAGCTTATATAGGCAAATCATCTATTCACAACACTGGCTTCAACATGTCAGTTCAATCCGATTTATTAATCAATCTCGTGCCAGCCGTTTCATTTCACAACGTGTTCGGCTTCTTTGATTGAACTTGACAAATCGCATGTCGTTTGATAGCGGTTGGTGTTGTTCATCTCCTGGTCTTTTCGGGGATGTTGTCGCTCGAATCATTCTCATACAATCCTTCCGCAACCCGAATTATTACGGGTTCGCCTTTGTCTTCTTCGGTTGTTTCAGCGCTTCTTGCTCTCGGGTGTGCCGCATATCATCCGAAAGAACTCATCGGCAATCACTTAGCATCTGCACAACATGAACTCTCCGCGCGGTTATCTTCAGCGATTGAACATTTGACAATGTTAATCAAAAGCTAGCTATTTTAGGTTCGATCTCTGGTTGTCCGTCCATTAGCCAATAATTATTGACTACGTTCGTAATCTGGATGTGGTTTACGTTCAATTTAACCCGATACCTGAATTTCTCTATCCACTCTTTTCTCGGTTTTTTTATCTCACTAATATCCAAAGCAACGTGTATTCCATTCAATTTCCTTCATTTCTTCCACCACTATTATCCGTAATTCATATATTGTTTTGCGAAATAAATATACTATTCCCTTTGATCTCCTATCCCTGTCAGGTGTGTGTGACCGCAGCTACGGTTTACAAGTTGCACAGCTTGCTGGCGTGCCTCAGTCGGTAATTGAGGAGGCTGAGCGGAAATCCAAACGGGATGAGCAAGTGGAGTCGCTTTGGCTCAAGTTGGATAAGGCGGATTGCGCGGCGGACGAATCTGACGAGAGCAATCTGGCCGCTAAGCGCGCGCGTTGCGATCACCCAGAGGTAATTTTCCCCCTTATGGTCCTCCGAATTTGTATGCTTGAGTGGTATGGTATTGTATGCTATGAAAGCACAAGCCTGTTACATGCAAAGTGCCGCACAGTCAGAGACTGCACGTAGGCTAAGATACTGTCAGGTGGTGCTTGAGTGGTGCACTAGATGATGATGATAGCATTCAATCTTAAGTGCTTTAAAAACATTTCCGACCTTGACCTATATTTCGTAAGCAACACAATCCTTCACAATTGCATGGTTTGTTTACTTTATATACCGTACTGGATATTGTACGTGTAAACGAAACTGAAACGAGTTAATACTGTTTTCATAAGGTCAAAAAATCCATCGAGTGGACCCGGTACCGATGCGTTTGTCATCGAATGTCGAGACTCGTGTCCTACGGTTTTCAGGGTGGGCAAAACAAAAAAATGATCTCCTTTCTCTTTTGGTCAATACGTGTGTCTCGGCTGGAACGAACCAGTGTTGACGATCGGCGTGCTTTTCCGTGAATCAGACACAGAAAACAGTTTCTCTCTTTCTCCAGATTTTGTCTTCACTATTAAGAACCACGTCTCAGGTACTAACATTGTTGATCCACTAAACCTAATAAGCTGGATATTCAATACATGTATCGATTTATTACTCCAGAATGGAACGGTTGACAAGTACGCGTAGAACCGAATGCACTCGAAAATACCCACTTTGCATCACTTTTCGGCTTTGCTTCATTCGAGCCACCGCTAATGGTTTAATTCTCGAATCGCACTGCATGGATCATACCGACAGAACAGACGTTAAGTTTTCTTAATGAAAATTTGCAAGGTATCACCACACCCCACACAAAGCATCGCTTGCCACCATTTTTTTAACTGTCGGCGATAAGCAACTCTGTCCGCGCATGGCTTTGGGTCCGAGTAAAACATAACCTAAGAAATCACACCGACGTTTTCTCGACTCTCATTGACTGAGTATGGCCACACGAGAAATCCACCATGGATATTTATACGGAAGTTTTGATCACTGTACACTTTCCCGTGTTGTCGGTATTACGATGATTGATCCTCGCTCAACTGCAGACGATTTATCGATTGTTTGCTCCTTTTCTCGCATCACAGACGTCTTCGAATGCAGTCTTGGTGGCAGATCGCTTACGCAACATCCTCGTCGATGTGCTTGGACGGTATACCGGTGGTCAGTCCACCCAGGATGTCGACGACAGTGAAAACGCTCTTGCTGATGTTTTGTCGCGCGCAATCAAGGATGAACTACTTCGAGATTCCATGCACCTTCCCGTTGAACTTTTACTCGGTCTTACTGCTTGAAAACAAGCGTTTTGAACACTTTCGATCACATTTTCAGATTTTTATACATTGGCTATCCGAAAGGCGTTTATCTCTTTCCTCACAATTTTGTTCAAGGTAATAAATTGGAACTCAAATTACACAATTTCAATTGTTTATCTAAAATCCCTCGAAAAATTGGCATTTGTGATTTAGAACGCGAAGCAGACGCAGCTCCAAATGCGCACAGTTACTCCTAGTATATGCATACACACATGTACAATCATTTGTACAGTGCGGTGTTTTCGTTAATTTTCATTGCTCGAACTGAAACGCCAGTGTTCACTGGGATTGATAAAATCTTGAAACAAATTCACGTGATCATATGTAAGCGTTTGTGCAATTTCGGTGTGTATTGATTTTTCTGGCAGCTGTTTTCCCTTTTACCCCATCCAGTCCCATACAATCACGTGACCATTCACTGGAATTCAGCGCAGATCACGTGAGGCTTAAAGGTTCCTGTTGACTGAAATGCGCCATTTGGATTGCCGTTTCTTCCGACTGTGCCTTAGGGTGAATGGTTTATGGCTTGCTACGACTCGACTAATTTAGTGGTGTGCACCCTGATGGCCAACTCAAATGCTAACCGATAACGGGTGTGTCCACTCGTGGGTGATGACAAAGCGTGCAGATTGGTAAAATGTGTTTAGCTACCATTACATACGGATGTGCAATCGTGCAGCATTTCAGTGCTGTGTGGCTAACATCGTGCTAAATTGATTGGCCAACGGTAGTGAGCTGCATGCTGAAACACGCTGGAGTCTCACTACCATTTCTATTTCCCCATCATATCTGTCTAGGTCTGGGTAACCTGACAGTAATGTATGTATGTATGTATGAAAGCACAAGCCTGATCCAGGCAAAGTGCCGTACATTCAGAGACTGCCTGGACCAGGTTTGTGCTTTCATACATACATACTATTGCATACTTATGCGACCTCGGGGGATTGTATTCAAGGTTGTTTTTTGAAATCAATTCCGAGTTCGTCTCTTCCGTTGTTTTCACAAACTCCCTTAGAATTATTGTTTGAACAAGACAGCCGTGTGTTTTTAAGCGGTGTATCTGTATTCACTCCACGGTAAAGAAGTCAGGGCGCTTCGTATAGGCGTAGTTCAATTATCTGATATTGTGTCAAGACTTGTATTTTATATCGCAAGCACATACCCACTTGGATATCTTCCGACGGAAATATATACGAGTAAACCAAGTTATACACAGACCCGCCGTGGATGGTTCAATAAGATGGACTAACGGGTGGCTTACTAAGTGCGAGAAGTCCATGTAAACTGCTGTTTTTTACAGAAGCAATGGTGTGTTTGTGTGCCGGACGGTTGAATTCGCTCCATGAAACACGTGCACCGGTTTTCTTCGGTATACCTAGAATTTTACGGTTTGTCTTCGCGATGTTTCTAACCGCTGTGGTTTGTGTTGCAGCCGGCGTCTATAACTAAAAATTGTCGGGAAGAATATGCAGTATGCCGCTCGTGGCTATATGGATTTTGGGTTGATGATATTCAACTGCCTTAGGTATTAGGCTTCTATGACGAACCCAAACGCTATTAGACCGTTGGTTCGGTCAAGTTGACTAAAAACGTGTTTCAGCAGGTGGTTTGTTATCATGGTAGTTTTCGGGGTCACCTAAATGATTTTCGAACACTTGGAATGCACGTCAATCATCATGAGATGCTTCATATCATCGATCAGACCAAAGTGAATTTTGTTGAGACTGCCGGTTGTCGTAGAGTAGACATGCGACTCCCGGGTATCCTAAATGAACTTGCCTGAAAATCCGAAAACGAAAATGTGGAATCATAGCATGATCAGGAAACTTAAAACGGGCATCAACTATTGAAAGATATTCAATTCAATAGGCTGAGTCATCACAATTCATTGCTTCGTGATTTTGTCCTCGAAATATGTAGAAAAAGCGCCGGCACTACTGAACTGAGATTTTATTTGGGTTATTAATTTAAGTGCATTATCCTTACGAGTGGATCGTTTAGCATCTCTTGTGAAGAGGTAGTTTTCAGAAGTTCCTTTCAATCTCCCTCGCTTGTTAAGAAAGTTGGATGGCACTTTGATTCGATATCGCTGGTGGCGATGCCACAGAGTGAGCATCGATCTTCAGCTTGTAGATTGCTTACGGAAACATTTTTGCGACAATTTGTTATTCATGGTTCTAAGTCGAAACCTTGGGTTATGTTCATCAGCCATTATTGATGATGAGTTTGTTTGGA